>CAUYQG010165753.1:0-12110 GCA_963574415.1 Tarsius wallacei
CGCATATGTATAAGGGAGGGGCAAAAATGTAATTTATTTATAAAAAGTTGTGTATTATTCTTACATGTTTAAACTTCAGTCACCTTCAAAGTACACTTCATTGATGCAATACACCAAACTAGATGCTTTTTCCATGCTCAAAAAAGTTTTTGAGCTCATCAATTTTGATATCTTTTTGTTTCTTCCATTTTCCCCACCTCTTCCACATTGGCAAAGTGTTTCCCTTTGAGGACTTTTTTCATTCAGGGAAACAAAGCAAAGTCACTCGGGATGAGATTAGGTGAATAGGGAGGGTGGGACACAAGGGGCATGCCATTTTTGGTCAAAAAGTGCTGAACAGGCCAGGCACGGTGGTTCAAGCCTATAATCCTGCACTTTGGAGAGCCGAGGCAAGAGGATTGCCTGAGTCCAGGGGTTTGAGACCAGCCTGGGCGACTTGGTGAGGCCTCGTCTCTACAATAAATCAAAAAATTAGCCAAACCCACTGGCATGCGCCTATGGTTCCAACTATTTGGAAGACGGAGGCAAAAGAATCGCCTGAACCCAGCAGATTGAGGCTATCGTGGCCGTGAGTGTGCCACTGCATTCCAGCCTGGGCAACAGAGTGAGACACTGACTCAAAAAAAAAAAAATGTGCTGAATACTCAGCATAGTGTGGGCAGGTACACTTGTAAATCATCCATCATGAAATGGGCAAACATACTGAAAAAAATCTCCCCCCAAATTCACTGAAGCTGAACACAACTTCTCACAATAACACTAACTGGTACACTGATGCTGATGGGCTCCTAGAACACTTACCTAGCAGGGAAAGCCTGTAATACAAGGAACCCACCCTCCAAAAGATAATACTTGATTCTTTTGGATATGTGTATATAATCTGATCTTTAGGATTTTGTATAAATATAATCTTACTGCTGTAGTATTCTTTGTTTGCTTTTTCCTTTTACTTCACATGATGCCTTTTAGATTTATCATCGTTAATTCAGTAGCTGTAATTTCTTGATATTCCTTTCTGTGTAGTGTTGTATGTGATCTATTTTTGGTATACATTTAGGTTGTTTTCCAGGTTTTTGCCATTAAAGATAGTTTTGTACATGATGTGAGAGACTTCTGGTGAATCGTTCTTAATCTTGGCTACATATTGAAATTAGCTGACATTTACAAATGCTGATGCTTGGGTCCCACTCTCAGATATTCTGATTTCAATGGTCTGGGGTTTGGCCTGCCATCTGGACTTGTGAAAACTTCCCAGGGAGCTGGAAGAGTGCAGTGGCTCATGCCTGTAATCCCAGCACTTTGGGGGGCTGAGGCTGGAGGATTGCTTGAGCCTAGGAGTTCAAGACCACCCTGGGCAGCATAGCAAGATTTGGTCTCTACAGAAAATAAAAAATCAACGTGGTGGCACACACCGGTAGTCCCTGCTACTCAGGAGGCTGAGATGGAAGGACTACCTTTATCCAAAGGGCTGAGGCTGCAGTGAGTTGTGCTCATCCCATTGCACTCCAGTCTGGGCAACAGAATGAAACTAAAATGGTCCGTGGAACACGTGATTGCTTTCTAGCTCACTAATGAAATCCGACAGACAGGGAACTGGGAAGAAAGTTGATTTCTGAATTCGGAATTCAAGGAAACAAGCCAGTATAGATACCAAAGCCAGCTCAGCTTCCTTGGATTTAACAGTCTGTATTTATAAGCATAACCATTACGATTTGCTATTGATTAACACCAAACTACGTGATTTACAAAGCATTGTGTAAAATTCCAGTTTCAATTGCATTTTGTCAATTATAGCATTCATTGTCTGCATATTCTTGGTAACCATTGCCGGGAACCTGTAATCTAGTTTATCAATAACTCTAAGCAAAGATGTTAGCAGAACTTATTACAAAGTGAAACATTATTCACTATGATACATCATTAGCCAATGGGTGCAACAAAACAAAACTGGTTACGGTTACATATAATGATATTTCTAACTTTAACTATTGATCACAAGGATCAACAACAACCTACTTTACTATGTGACTACCGCCATGGGATCTGTGACTCACTCTGTTCCAGGGAGGGTCAGCACAGTTTTATGATTCTAAGGAATGCTGGTGTGTGCAGGGCGGTAACCCCAAGCAAGCCAACGTTGTCCATAGTTTTAAAAGGCCCTCTTGGTAAAAATTCTGAGTCCAAATAAAATAAAATAAAAAAGACCATTTGGCTTATCATTAATGGATGATAAAAAATGATAATGCACATTCTTTTAATCAGATACTTATCAAGCTGACTGATAGACAAAACTTATTCATTCATTCAACAAACCTCAACACTCTGGTTGGTTCTGGGATGTAGCAGTGAACAGACAAGGCTCCTGTCCTCTTGGAGCTTATGTTCTCTTAGAAGAAACAGACAATGAACAAGTGAAGAAACACAACAATCAAAGTATAATAAATGCCAGAAAGGAAACAAGAAACACGTCGAGAGAGCGGTTAAGGCCTTCAGGAGCATGAGGGCATGGTGGTTTGACATGTATCTGGGGAGTCTGTTTACCTGAGTGCTTGAATTTCAGCTCCTCCACCTACTAGCTATGTGTCACAAGGACATTATTTGACCTCTCTGTGTTTCCTCACCTGTAAAGTCAGGATGACTTACTACTTTCCTTCTAATATTAATGTGAGGATGATATGAACCCAGAACATATGGAGCTCTCAATAAATGCTAATATAATCTGAAGAAATAGAGCATTTTATTACCTACCAAAAGGATTTTCCACATGAATGCATTAATAAAAACCTCTTAGAAATATGTGGAAAAGGCATCATTCTTTCATTGTGTATCAAATCTTTATTCATTCCAGACTCTGAATTGTGCATGAAATGGCATTGTTAAATGACTTTTGTATATAATAGCATCCGTTGGCTTTACTTTTTTTTTAGTAAGAATTTTCTCTGTAAAAATTGTTTATCTTCAGAAGCACAGAAAATGTTTTCATATCTCTTTCACATATTTGCAGTGAGTGTCCTCACCTCAGACTATAGCAATACAAACTTATGAGTGTGCGGGACTTAGCTTCTGAAGACGGTGCCTGTCCTTCCAGGAAAATGGTTTATCTTAAAGGGACCAGAAGGTCCTGTGTCACCCAGCACCTCAGCTGATATAAAGCAGAGCAGTTTTAGGGGAATTTCTAAAGTCACCTCTCTCTCTGTCTCTTTCTTTCTATCTCTGTGTGTCTCTCTTTTTTTGTTGTTGTTTAGTTGGAGTCTCACTCTGTCACCCAGGCTGGAGTGCAGTGGCATGCTCATGGCCACCGCAGCCTTGACCTGCTGGATGCAGGTGATCCTTCCGACTCAGCCTTCCAAGTAGCTAGAACTGCAGATGCACACCACCAGGCCTGGCTAGTTTTTGTGATTTATCGTAGAGACAAGGTCTTGCTAAGTTGCCCAGGCTGGTCTTGAACCCCTGGACTCAGGCAATCCTCTCACCTCTGCCTCCCAAAGTGCTAGGATTACAGGCATGAGCCACCACACCCAGCCTCTCTGTCTCTCTCTGTCTCTCTCTTTCACAAACACACACATATACACACTTACATACACACCAACTACCAATTGTTTTGTAAACTTCTTGTCTCCTGTATTTACAAATTTCATCAGCTTGCTTACTGACGTGGCTTATAACTTGATCAGAAGAATTGATATACCAAATTAGGTTCTGCCTAACAGATCCTAAACAGTTTAGAGTCACAAAACACAGAAATTCCTCGAAAAATCTCTTGGTCTGGAGCACACATTTCTGGGGAAGGGAGGATGATGGGAAAAGAAAGAGGAGGGGAAGAAGGTGACAGAGTTACTTCACTAAGTCCCAAAATTCATATTTTCTAGCCATTCTCTATAGATGGAATAAATATTATGTTTTAACCTACATGTTGACTGTTCTTTTCAAATGTATATAGATATGGCTGTAATTAATAAGCCATTCAACAAGTTCATTTTACAGCATGCTTTGACTCATTAATGTTTTATTTTGTTAAATTTTTTTTTTTTGAGTTGGAGTCTCACTCTGTCGCCCAGACTGGAGTGCAGTGGCACACTCATGGCCACCTCAGTGTCGACCTGCTGGGCTTCAGCAATGATCCTTCTGCCTCAGCCTTCCAGGTAGCCGGAACTACAGGCGCGTACTACCACACCCGGCTAATTTTTGATTTATTGTAGAGACAAGGTCTATGCCAAGTGGCCCAGGCTGGTTTCGAACCCACGGCTCAGGCAATTCACTTGCCTTGGCCTCCCAAAGTGCTGGGATTACAGACTGAGCCACTGAGCCCGGCCATTAAATATTTTCTTAACCAACACAATTAAGTGCAAATCCTCTCATGCAGGACTAGTGGCTCTCAGAGTGTGGTTCTCAGACCAGCAGCACTTGGAAACTCACCACAAATGCACATTCCAGGTTCTCATTCCAGACCTCATCACTCAGAATCTCTGAGAAGGGTCCAAAGAATGTGTTTTAACAAGACTTCTCAGCTATTTGATCTGATGCATGCCACATTTAAATTAAAAGGGGTATTCTACTGAGAATTAATAGTTCTAGAAATCTTTAGAAGTAGTTTCTTTTTCTTTTTTTTTTTTTTGAGTTGGAGTCTCACTCCATCGCCCAGACTGGAGTGCAGTGGCACGCACGCTCATGGCCACCCCAGAGTTGACCTTCTGGGCTCCAGTGATCCTTCCGCCTCAGCCTTCGAGTAGTTGGAACTACAGACGTGCACTACCATGCCCGACTATTTTTGTTTTTTTGAGTTGGAGTCTCACTCTGTAGCCCAGACTGGAGTGCAGTGGCCCTCCCGGCCACTGCAGCCTCGACCTGCTGGGCTCCGGTGATCCTTCCGCCTCAGCCTTCCAAGTAGCTGGAACTACAGGCATGCGCTACCACACCTGGCTAATTTTTTGATTTATTGTAGAGATGAGGTCTCACCAAGTTGCCCAAGCTGATCTTGAACCCGTGGGCTCAGGCAATCCACTCACCTCAGCCTCCCAAGGCGTGGGATTACAGGCTGAGCCACCCAGCCTGGCTACTTTTTATTTTATTGTAGAGACGAGGTCTCGCCAAGTTGCCTGGGCTGGTCTCAAACCAGTGGGCTCAGGCAATCCACTTGCCTCAGCCTCCCAAAGTTCTGGGATTACAGGTTGAGCCACCAAGCCTGGCCTAGAAGTAGTTTCTAAAAGAGAAAAGACATACTGTTCTTTGGTCATAGTAACAAGTGAGAACTGATGTTTTGTTTGTTTGTTTCTGATTCAGTGTCTCACTCTGTCATCCAGGCTGGAGTGCAGTAGCATGATTATAGCTCACTGCAGCCTTGACCTCCTGGGCTCAGAAGATCCTTTCGCCTCAACCTCCTAAGTAGCTGAGACTACAGGCACACACCTGACTAGTTTTAAATGTTTTTATTTTTTTATTTTTTGAGTTGGAGTCTCACTTTGTCACCCAGGCTGGAGTGCAGTGGTACACTGCTTACGGCCACCACAATTTCAATTTGCTGGACTGAGGCAATCTTTCCACCCTAGACTTCCAAGTAGCTGGAACTACAGGCATGCGCCACCACACCCAGCTAACATTTTGATTTATTGTAGAGACGAGGTCTTGCCATGTTGCCCATGCTGATTTCAAACCTGCAGGCTCAGGCAAGTCTCTCATCTCTGCCTCCCAAATTACTGGGATTTCAGGTGTGAGCCACCACACCTGGTCTAGTTTTTGATTTTTTGTAAATACAAGGTCTTGCTTTGTTACCCAGGCTGGTCTTGAACTCCTGGGCTCAAGCAATCCTCCTGCCTTGGCCTCTGTAAGTGTTGGGATTACAGGTGTGAGCCTGGCAGATAATTGATTTTAAAACTGCCCAGCCCTTCGGTGACAATGTCCTTCTTGTCTGCACACATGCTTCTGAAGACCATTCAATCAGCAATAGCCTCCCTCCAGTGACCATACTTCCTAAGGGTCTTTTGATCCCTAAAACTTCCCACTGCTAAGAGTCTGCCAGCCCTTGAGTCCAGCACTTCCCAAAAGCTCTGTAGGAGACTAGCAGTGTGCTACATGAGCCTCTCCCATTGCTTTGGTTCAATGGCCTCTTCCTTCGAGACTCCATGCAAAAATCAGGATCACCCCGATCACCCCTCTTACAGGGGTAGACAGGGAGTTCGTTGTACATGCATGAGGTGGGCCAGGCATGAGGCAATGCTGAGTAGATGTGGTGACCTGCAGAGGCAGTCACATTGTTATGACACACACACACACACCATGTGGACCAAACCAAGCTCATCAGCAGCCTGCAGACCATTGGTCTGCAGCATCTGAATTAGTCTAACCCCTTCATTTTTATATATTTGATTCATTTTAGGCAATCTGGGATGTATTATTTGGGGTTCTCCAGAGAGACAGAACCAATTGTATATGCATGTAGTCACGCAAATCATAATGATGTTTCAGTTGATGATGGACTATGCCAGTGGTCCCCAAGATTATGATATCTTTTCAAGATTACTCTATCTTTTCCATGTTTAAGTACACACATACTTCCCACTGTGTTCTAATTGCCTAGAGTATTCAGTGCAGTAACATGCTATATTGGTTTGTGACCTAGGATCAACAGGCTATCCCATAAAGCCTAGATGGGTTATAGGCTAGACCAGTTAGGCTCATGTAAGTACACTCCATGATGTTCACACAATGATGACATCACATAATGATGTATTTCTCAGAACACGTTCCCCTTGTTAAGAGAGTCATGCCTGTAGATAGATAGGGAAGAGAGGATTTGTTATTAGGGACTTAGTTCACACAATTATGGCAGCTAAGTCCCACAACGGGCTGTCTGTGAGGTGGAAACCCTGGAGGTATGGGCAGCATGGCTCAGTCCAAGTCTGAAAGCCTCTCAACCAGGAATGCCGATGGTGTAACTCTCAGCCTGAGACTGAAGGCCTGATAACTGAGGGGCTGCTGGTGTAAGTCCTGGAGCTGCAGGGGTGGAGCGGCTGGAGTTCTCATCTCCGAGAGCAGCAGGAGGAGAATGTGGGGCAAGGGAGGAAACAGAGGAAGAATTCATTTCTTGTCTGTTCTTTCCAGGTCCTAGCCCATGGGATGATACCCACCTACATTGAGGGTGGGTCTTCCCCACTAAGTCCACCAACTTACATGAAACACCCGCACAGACACACCAGGAAGTGATGCTTTTCCAGCTCTCTAGTTTGTTTGTTTTTTTTACTTTTTTTTTTTTTGGAGTTGGAGTCTCACTGTTATCCAGACTGGAGTGCAGTGGCCGCTCCCGGTCACTGCAGCCTCAAACTGCTGGGCTCCGGCGATCCTTCTGCCTCAGCCTTCCAAGTAGCTGGAACTACAGGCATGTGCCACCACGTCCGGCTAATTTTTGATTTATTGTAGAGATGAGATCTCGCCAAGTTGCCCAGGCGGGTCTCGAACCCGTGGACTCAGGCAATCCACACACCTCGGCCTCCCAAAGCGCTGGGATTACAGGCTGAGCCACCGAGGCCGGCTAAACTTTTTATTTTAAAATTGTGAGGTACAATTCAGGATTTGGTATACAAATATTCATTGTGTAGGTACCCTTGTTGATGAGGTGTGCCCCCCTTTCCCCAGGCAGATTTCTACTACTGCCACTCCCACCTCCCTGTCTACCCCCCCTCCGCTGCAGTTTCCCGCTACTGTCAAATTGACGCCTGAAATTAATCATCACACAGGGGGAGGAAATTGCCCAACAACAGAGACTGATCTAGTGACAGTTTAAACGATGTTCACACAATGTGATGTGTGAACCCAGTGATGTGTGAATCCTTTCCCATACTGGTACACTTATTACATACTTTGAAAAGAAGGCCAAGGGTTTCATGACACTATAAAAAGGTAACAATTATGCTTATGTTGCCACTGAAACATGAGGAATAGGTGCTCTAGGTAAGGGTATGATCAAGTATACTTCTTGGTTGTCTGTGAATGACATGGCATATCTACCACATTTTACACATACAGTTAACCTTTGCGTAACACGAGTTTGAACTCCATGGGTTCACTTATACATGCATTTTTTTCTATATATATATTGGAAAAATGTTTGGAGATTTGTAACGATTTGAAAAAATTCCCAGATGACGCTCATAGCCTAGAAATAACAACAATAAAAAAAGCTAAGTATACCAAGAAGGCATGAAATATGTGTAGATACTAATCTATTTTATCACTCACTAGCATAACATATACACAAATCTGTTATAAAGTTAAAATTTATCAAACCTTATGTACACAAACACAGATCATATATGACATCATTCAAAGTCAGGAGAAATGTAAATGAATGTAAAGATACAGTATGAAATCATACCTGCAAATTAACTGCAGTGAATACTGCACTACTGTAATAATTTGGTGCCGCCTCCTGTTGCTATTGTGGCCAGCTCAAGAGTTGTATCTGTTTAGAATGCCATGTGAGACTAATCATCTCCTCATGAGCAGTTGTCTTACCAGTAAATTATAGATCTCAGTCAAAAAGACTACTTCGCAAGCCCAGAGAAGTTTTCATCCTATCTAGTGCAACACAGTCGACTAACACCATGGAACCCACATGAAGTGCCACTAGTGATACCGGACAGGCCCCAAAAAGCCGGGGAAAGTCATGACATTACAAGAACAAGCCGAATTGCTTGATATAGATTGAGGTCTGCAGCTGTGATTGCATTTCAGAGAGTCGATTCATTTTGTAAACAGATGACATAAACTTATGGTATGGATACATACAGTACAGTACTGTAAATAAATTTTCCTTTTTTTTTTTTTTTGAGTTGGAGTCTCACTCTGTCACTGCAACCTCGACCTGCTGGGCTCAGGTGATCTTTCCACCTCAACCTTCCAAGTAGCTGGAACCACAGGCATGTGACACCATGCCAGGCTGGTTTTTTGATTTACCATAGAGACGAGGTCTTGCCATGTTGCTCAGGCTGGTCTCGAACCCCTGAGCTCAAGTAATCCCTCTCGCCTCTGCCTCCCAAAGTGCTGAGATTACAGGTATGAGCCACTGCACCCTCCTTTCTTATGATTTTCTTAACAACATTTTCTTTTCTGTAGCTTCCTTTATTGTGAGAATGCAGTATACAATACATATAACATACAAAATATGTGTTAACCGACTGTCTATGTTCTTGGTAAGGCTTCCGGTCAACAGTAGGCTATTAGTAGTTAAGTTTTGGGGAAGCCAAAAGTTACACTCAGATTTTCAACTGCACTGGAGGTTGGTTTCCCTAACCTGTGCATTGTTCAGGGTTCAGCTGAATTTTATTTTTCATACCAGGATTGTCTCCTTGAGAGTATTGTATGAATTATAATGGAGAAATGTTGTTTATCTGTCTACTGAGCATCTGTTCTTTGTCATTGTGCTGGTCTGGGGATAGATAGATGGGTAAGATGCACCTTTGTGTTCCGAAACTCCCAGGTGGTGGTGGGATAGAGGAAGACACAGACACACACACACACACACACACACACACACACACACACACAAAATAATTCTATACAAACTTCCATGAGATTGCAGGACGGGGAGATCAGAAAGGGTTTCCCAGCAACTGTGACAACTGAGTTGAGTCTTGACGAGTGGCTTTATATTTGCCATGCAAAAAGAGACAAGTCATCTTTTGAGAAAAACCCAAAATTTCTTGAAATGTAAACAAAGAAGTGTACAGAATGCTGAAACCAGAAACAGGAAATTCAGTACATAAATTATGTCCATGTTTGGAAGTGGCATGACACTTAAAAATAGTGTTGAAAGAGACTTAAGACTTAGGGAAATGTTTATGATTTATTATTAAGTGAAAAAGGGCTTATTATTATATACAATATGTGCAGTGGCTATTCACAGGCATGACCATAGTGTCAAAATCCTAGGCTCCAGTGATCTTCCTGCCTCAGCTTTCCCAGCAGCTGGGACTGCAGACATGTACCACCATATCCAGCTTTAAATTTTTGACTGGTAATCAATTCACTTGGGTCAAAAACAAAGCAGTATACAGAGAAAAGTCAATCCCCTACCCTTCTTCCATCTTCCCATCCCCCCTCCAAAGCTATCAACAGTATGGAGGAGGTAGCCATATTGTCAACTTCTTGTGTATCATTCTAGATAATCTCTTAGGCATCCATAAATAAATGCAAGTATATTGTATTTTATATTTTTCTTCTCCATCCCCTTTGCACAAGTGGTAGTATCCTACATACATTACACTTCAATATTTTAGTACAGAAAATGTATCCTATTCCTTTAAAATTCCATCATGTGGAAGTAACAATGTATTTAATTAGCCCTACTTCTAGGCACTTAGGCTGTTTCCTCCACCCAGGTTTTTTGTGTTTTTTTTAACTGTTAAAAATAGGGCTTCAATGTATAACCTGGTACTATTCATTTCACACATTTTATCTGTAAGATAAATTCCTGGAAGTGGAATTGCTGAGTCAAACGTTATGTACAGTTTCATAAATCTTGTCAAGTTGCCTTCACAGGTTGTCCCGATCTAATCTCTCATCAGCCATGTATGTGAAGATCTGTTCTCCACCCTCACGGGTGGTGTCAAACCTCTGGATTTTTGCCAATCTGATAGGTATTTTAGCGTGGTATTACCTTGCATTTCTTCATTGATGTGCAGCATTGAGCAGTGTTTCAAATGTTTACATACAACTTGGGTCCTCTTTTCCATCACATGTATGTTATTTTTGTAAGAAGTGCTCTTTCGTGTGTTCATTCATGGGTAGTGTAAATTACTTAATTCACGCTGACTCTGCGTTGGACACCTTGGGAGTTACTATCAGTAGATGAGTGAACTGGAGAGATGCAGCCACTATCTTCCAGAACACAAAACCTGGTGGAGGAGAAGCCTTTTTAGCTCATTGTTGAACCATGTATGGGATACTTACATATGTTTATCTATTTGTGCACCTGTACACCTACATGGCTCACCTCTGCATGGAAAAAATGCTCGGCTAAATACTGAAATGGCAGAAATGATCATTGAGTACGAGTGATTTTTTTTCTTTGTGCTTTTCTATATTTTTCAAGCTTTCTATAATGTACACACATTATGTTTGGTGTTAGGTGATTTCTTTTTTCCTTTCTTCATCTAAATTTCTCAAGGGTTTTATTTTTTAATTTTATTTTTAAATAGGGAGCATGTATGATTTTTGCAATTAGAAAAAATAAATAAATGACATGAAACCATCACGCACACAGTTTATACATATTTTTTAAAAAAACCAAAAAAGAAGTGTTCTTTCTGTAGTGATGATGAGTTTGTAGAGAAAGATGTAGAAATCCACTTTCAGAGCTCTTTTCTGAGTGGTTGACAATCAGCCCAAATTTCAGCACAGACCTTTACTCACCAGAAAAACTGATGACTTGTCTGTCCTCAGCTGGGCATCCTCATCTGTGTCCAAAAAAACAGGAACCTAGTGGCACTAAGTGCTGGAAATCTGGCCTCAGGGCCGCAGCCTGGGAAAGTCCCTTTTCTGATGCCAGCTTCAGGCGTGGTGTCCAAGGGCGACCCCTATTGGTGAAACTTAAATACGCTCATCGTTCACGAGCTTTTTAGGGTGGGGATGTCTAGTTTTATTTTTTGTGGGTCGGCAAAATCATAGCCCACTGGCACACTACCCTGGCTGCATCCTGCTTCCCTTCTCTCCTTACTCCGTCCCCCACAAGGTTTTATGGCTGATTTCCCAGGAAAATCAGGTCTGGAGGCTTGGAGTATGGAGCCACAGGTGTGGCCATCCTTTCAAACTTCACACAGACAGGCTACTGTAGAGACAGGGGGCTAGCTTTGCTGAGTAGGTGGAGTGTGGTGACTCCTGCTTTAAGAAACAGACATGGAAAAATTCGCCAGGTATGGTGGTGCACACCTGTAGTCTTATCTACTGAGGAGGCTGAAGCAGGAGGATCATTTGAGCCTAGGAGTTTGAGGCTGCAGTTAGTCATGATCACACCACTGTACTTCAGCCTGGGTGAGAGTGAGACCCTGCCTCAAAAAAAGAAAGAAAGAAAGAAAGAAAAAGAAAAGAAGAGAGAAAAGAAAGAAAGAGAATGAGAA
>CAUYQG010165754.1:0-18785 GCA_963574415.1 Tarsius wallacei
ACCGGGTTCCGTGACTCAGCCTGTAATCCCAGCTCTCTGGGAGGCCAAGGCGAGTGGATTGCCTGAGCCTGTGGGTTCGAGACCAGCCGGGGCAACTTGGCGAGACCTCGTTTCTACAATAGATAAAAAATTAGCCGGGCGAGGTAGCCCGTGCCTGTAGCTCTGGCTACTTGGAAGGCTGAGGTGGAAGGATCGCTGGAGCCCAGCAGGTCGATGCTGAAGCCCATTCTGTTTTTTTTTTTTTTTTTTTTTTGAGTTGGAGTCTCACGCTGTCGCCCCGCCTGGAGTGCAGTGGCTGCTCCCGGCCACCGCAGCCTCGACCTGCTGGGCTCCGGCAATCCTTCCGCCTCAGCCTTCCGAGTAGCCGGAACTACAGGCGCGCGCTACCACGCCCGGCTAATTTTTGTTATTTATTGTAGAGATGAGGTTTCGCCTGCCCAGGCGGGTCTCGAATCCGCGGGCTCAGGCAATGCACTCACCTCAGCCTCCCAAGGCGCGGGATTACAGGCTGAGCCACGGAGCCCGGCTCCATTCTGTTTTTTAACAGTAGTGTTTGGTATATACAGAAGAGAAGATAGAGAAAAGGAGAGGAAGATGAGGGGAGGGACTTTATTAAGTTACATGATGATAATTAAAATAGTTAAAGGAAAGCAATATTTTATAATAACTAATACATTTATTGTTGTTTTTAGCTTCCCTTGAAAGCTTTGTTTAGTTCCAGAATGACTTTTTATTTAACCTGTATTTTTCAATGTCAGCATAAAGACAAATTCATTAAATTACTCACACTACCATTTGTAACTTTACCAGAATTATCATTGTTACCTTTACACACACATAAAAGTGTGATAAAGGTGAGTTAAATAACTAGAATTTACACTTAAAATTGTATTTCACATCAAAAGAGGACTGGATTAAAAAAATGTGGTACATATACACAATGGAATACTACGCAGCCATAAGAAAGAACAAAATTATGAATTTCGCAGCAACCTGGATGGAACTAGAATCCATAATACTGAGTGACCTCTCACAGAAACAAAAACTAAGTATCATATGTTCTCACTCATATAGTAGACTTTGATCATCCAACGTACTACCACAAGAAAAAGACTGAGGGTGGTGGGAAAATATGGGGAGGGGGAGGGCGATGGGATTAATGGTGATAAATATCTGTCTGGGGATGGGGAGACACCTCTTATCATCAAGGGTACCTGAACGAAGCAATTTTGTATGCCTAACCCCTAACTGTACCCCATAATACCACAATTAAAAAAATAAAAAAATAAATAAATAAATAAAATAAAATAAAATAAAATAAAAAAATTAACATACGTATTACCTCACATACTTTTTGTGGTGTTACAGACATTTTCAACCTTCAATCACTAGCAGGTACTCCTTCTGGGTTAGTTCCCTTCCCCTCCTCACAGTCTTGGTAATAAATAAATAATAAAAATTAATCACTTTTTCCCTTTGTGCATTCCTTCCTCCCTCAGCAGCTTCTTTTCATCTGTAAATATCTAGTTTCACAGAAAGCAATAAACCATCTTTTTTAAAACTCTCTACTCTTTGAACTTTCCTCTTCTAGATTAGAAACTGTAAAGATTGAGAACTCACTGTGTCATTCTTACTGAGCTACTTGCCAAAGACCTATGACTCTCATCTTTCAGACAACAACAACAAAAAAATACATGGTTATTGGAATGACGTGATGCAACCCTTACTCAACACTATTTATGCTAACTTATTCTTCTCATTTTCCTTCTTCCCAAATAAAAAAACTTATTTCACCACACTTACAATTCTGGGGGTTTTGACCCATCAAGAATCATGAAATGAATCTAGTGAATCTTGATCAACATTTTTTCTTCAAATAAAATAAAATATATTGCATTGCAAATAGCTGAGGTAAATGTTTGTTTTAATTATATGTATATGCCATAAAGAAGGACAGACATATGGACTTTTCAGCAACTTGGATGGATTTAGAGTCGATCATACTCAGTGATCTATCACAGACACAAAGAGCAGAGTACCATATGTTCTCACTCATAAGCGGACCTTGAACAATTATAATACTATAAGAAAGCTATTGGCAGTAGTGGGAAACTGTCAGGGGAGAGGAGTGGGATTGACAGTTGAGGGAAACTGCTAGGGGAGGGAGGGGCATACCTCATCAGCAAGGGTACCTACATAAGCAACGTTTGTATACCTAACCCTGAATTGTACCTCACATCTTTATAACAACAAAAATTATATGTATATGCTTGAAAGTATTCTAAGTAGGGATAAGAAATGTATTTCCTATTTTGAGTCATTGTGAGAAAATGTATGAAAACTTCTGAATTGGTTAAGTTAGATGAATCATATGGGATGCAGCAGTCTTTTATTTCCCTTTAATTGAATTCATATTAGATTACAAAGCTTATTTCTATTGATGACTGACGAGTTTGCCTTAATGGTCGCTTAATCGTCTCTGTTTAAAATCTATGTCTGCTTTAAGTAGCTCCCCAGTTCAGTTCTAGATCCTCTTATTTCCCTCTAGGTTTCCCTTCTTTTCTATTTTCTGAGGAAATCTAAGCTTCGGGGACCTTGTATATTGTCCTGGCATTCTGAGAATGATGTCTGGTCATCCTAATTTTCTCTGTCCTTGCTGACAACTTCTGAGGGTTCCTTGAGCTGGACTAGTTTCCATCTTTGTGGTCTGAAACTTTCTTCAGAATTTAGTGACAGTCACCAGACACATTTTCATTGTCCATACACTCTGTCCTACCTAGGATAACGCTAAGCACAAGGCTTCCTTTTAGGTACGTTAATATCCTCTCAGGGATGTAGGGGAATGCTCCTTCTTTCTCATATAGTAGAGTACTACTTTTGCAACTCAAAGGCTTTCACATTTCTATTCATGTTATTTGCTTACACAATTCAATCAGAAATGTGTGTTAGGTCTGCACTGCCAAGTTTCTGTGACAAAGCAAATGTACTATGTATAACTGTATCATCCTGTAGAGTAATTTCTGATCACCTGTGGTTATTTAGCTCTTGATATGTTTGATTTTAATTAACTGAAATTTATATAGACATATATACCGGGTGGCGACTATATTGGATAGTTCTGGATGGCATCTGTGCCCTCCTTGTTGGCAGCTTATCGAGAAGCAATTGCTCCTGCGAAATCATGGGTAAGTGCAATGGCACAAGAAAGGGGGACAGAAATCAACTTTTTAATATCTCTTCATATAATCCTGACACATTAGCTTAGATTTTTAAATCAGCTGTATTGAAGCATAATTTAGCTATAGCAAAAATGTGCCTATTTTAAGTGTACAGTTCAATGAGTTTTGACAAATGTATTCAGTCATTTTGCACTTATCTATGAGTGACAGTATCCACATACATAACCCACCACAATTAAGATACAGAAAATTTCATTACCCCAAAATTTTTCTCCCCACATCCCTAGCCCTTGCCAAACAGTGATCTGGTTTCTGTAACTAGAGTTTCCAGAATTTCATATAAATATAGTTATACACATGCAGTCTTTTGTGCCTGTTTCTTTCAACCAGCATAGTGATTTGAGATTTACTTGCGTTGCTGTTTTTGCGGGAGTCTGTTCTTTTTTATTGCTAAGCTACATTCCATTGTATGGCTATAATACAAATTGTTTATCCAGTCACAAGTTGACTTAGGTTGTTTTTGGTTCAGGGCTATCATTTTTAAAGGCTACTGTTGTGAATAGTATACATATCTTTTTGTGAACATATGCTTTCATTTCCCTTTGGAAAATACTTAGGATTAGGACTGCTGGTATGGTAAGTATGTATTTATATAATAAACTGCCAAATTGTTTTCCAAAATGGTTGTATCATTTTGCATTCTCACACAAATATATGAGAGTTATAATTGTTCCACATCTTTACCATCACTTGACATTGCACGGCTTCACAATTTTAGCCAACCTAGTGTATTTGTAGTGGTGTCCTATTGCAGCATGAATTTACATTTCCCTAGTAGCTATGATGTTGAACATCTTTCTATGTTCTTGTATACATTTCATACATCTTTGAAGTGTGTATTCAGATCATTTTAAAATCAGATTATTCTCCTCTTAATCAGTTGTGTTACTTATCAGACACAACTATTAATTTATTAAGTAATATTAATATTTTATCCTAATCTATGATTTGCTTTTTAGTTATTTAGCATCTTTCAATGCTGTTTTTTCTTTGTCACTGTTGTTTTGTTTTTGCTCTGTTTGAGAAACATTTGCCTACTCAAGATTACAAAAATTTTCTCTTACAATCTTTTCTTTTCTAGTTTTATAGTTTGACTTCTTAGCTTATGTTCATGTTTGCTAATAAAAAGGTGTTTTTTTAATTAAACCTAGACTCCATGTTGTTTTCATCATTTATTCCAGACCTCAGACCAATATAGACTCTGTCTCAGAGTTGTTGCAAGACTGGCACATACTAACTATTTAATATTTATTAGCCATGGATATTGATATTTATTTCTCCAACAATTCCTCTCAGAGCATGGAAGGGAATCCTGAATTAGGAAGATGTCTTAGCAAGACAAGTTTTAAAAATTTTAAAGAAAACTTAAATAAAAACTAAAAATAAGGCCCATTTATCAGTGGGAAACAGTTTTAAATTTTGAATGAAACTAACCATTCTTAATTTCTTAAATGCTGTTTCACAGATCTTCTCTCTCATGGCACTGACTTGTTTAGTTTTAGGACTGCATGTTCATGACAGATCAAAGATGCTTTCATACCTGTTTGGCTTCTGTGATGATATTCTGTATTATGTCTAGAAACTGACACCAAACTGAGAAGGAAGTCAGAGACAAAGGATATTGTCCCACTGCCTTTCCTTAGAAATGAATTGACATAATCTTTGACATCTTTAAAAGTCACTAGATTTCAGGATGAAGACAGTTAGCTGTTTTCTTAGTAACTCATAATATAGCATCAAGTCCAGCCAAACATCCAGGAGGATGATTGTAGTGCATTTCCTAGGATGATCAGTTAGTTTTTCAGTTTGTATAAAAACCTAGAACTACAAGTAAAAAGTGGGCTAAATTCCCTCAGAAAACTAATGACTGTGATTTTTTCCTACTGACCTCCTTGGGTGTGAGTTGTGTTTTTCAGAGGCCAGTCCAAGGTGATTTAATTCATGAATCCTCTGACAGGAAAGAAATTGAATACTGCACTAAGGTAACTGACCTCAAATTACCCCAACTAACTTGTGATAGCCCTGCAATCCTTGAAATGTAACACAAGTCCTAGAGGATGGCCGCTTGTTCTCTAAACTCACTTACCCCTTGCGTGCAAGAAAAAACTAGACTCCTTCTCTGTCTGGTAAATGATTTCCTTGAATGATGCAACAGGCTTATCTAGCGGGTTATCTCTGGACCTGTTCACAAGCTGACAAGTATTTGCACAGATGTATGGTCACGCTTTCTGTTCCTCTAACAGCAGTGTGTTTGTAAGTGAAAAATGATAACTGTCACATGGATCTGAGCAGGTAAATCACCTCATTATAATGTGTTCTCCTCTTTTGATCTGATCCGAGACCTGACGCAGAGGAATTTCTTTATCAGAAGCAAAATAACTCTGACTCAGAGAAGTATGACAGAATGTAAGATCTTCATCAATGCATTGATTCCATTTTTAAATAAATACTTGTTCTTTTACCAAGCAATTTTCTAGTTCCAACAGTGAATAAGACAAAATCCCTGTCCCCATTGACTACTCATATAAACTGGGGATGAGAATGAAACTTCCAGTGCTTTTTCTTCCTGCTGTGAGGTATAACATGAGAGGTCAATAACTTTGCCTTAATTCCTCTCCACAAACTATACTTCTCTGCCCTTCAATTCTTGGTAAACAGGGTAAAATCTTAAATCAAGGTAGATTTATGAGGCATGGTCCCTCAATTCATGAGTTTTCTCTGTGTGGGGGAATTTAGGAAGGGCTCAGTCCTGACATGAGTAAAGAGACATAGCCAGGTCCTGAGACAGACTCCTTTCCAAAGGAGATTCAACTACGGGACCTTGTTTACAGGTGCAAACTCAAGAAGAAGCAATATTTAGGTACTTCTGTTGAATAGTTCAAGTTTGAATGTAGCATTTCCCCTTTTGGCTCAAACGTATCAAGTTTTCTTCATCACTTCCATTCTGGCATCCACACCCAGTAGTATTGAGGCAGGTGGCTAATAGAATCAAAATGACAACATCAAAATGGGGAACTTTGATATGCCTTACCACATATTTGATGCAATTTTGTTCATACCTGTAACACTCCATATTAATATGAGGCAACCTGGTCTTTAAGCAGTCTAGGAATTCAGTATAAACTCAATGATCCCTGAAGCATGGTCCAGATGAATCTGTATTCCTGAATTGCAGGTGCATGAAATAGAGCATGAGAGATTGGGATTTAACAAGTGTTAGCAATGAGAAAGTAATTCATGCTGGAAAAGTGAATTAAGTAGATTTAGAAGAAAATATTTAATTGCTTCCTTCCAGGCCCATGCTGTACTCCTGAAGCTATGATCAACTCACTCATGCAAAGCTCCAGCTCTTGGAGGAGGTCTCACCTTCCTGGCTTCTTTAGCATGTTACTGGTGTTAAACAAATATTTGGGGGATGAAAGAGATGAAGAGGAGGAGCACCATTACTCTGCATTAATCCATATATGACTAGATGACCAGGTTGGAGAAGGCATAGCACGTACAAACAGACTTGGACCACAGTGACACACATTTTGCCTTCCTCCATTCAGGACACTGAGATGTGCAACAAGTAAAACCTTTAAAACTGCAATTCAGTTTCAAACAACAACCAACTTTTCATCAGTTACCTTTGAAATACTCATCCGTTCTAAGTTGATCCCTGGGGATAAAGCAAGGAGTGAAAAGTCAAACCATATCCTCAAAGATAAGAGCCCCCTAAAAGTTGATCACAAGAGTCATAAGAGGTAGTCCAAATGTAAGATATGAGAATTGATTATCTATGCTGGTTCATTATTTAAAAAAAAAAATCTGGTCTTTGAAATCTGCGTAATGTTCTTACAAAAAATCTTTGAACTCTAGACTAATGTCTATGGGTCTGTTCCCAAGCTAATGTTTTCAATACAAATAATTCTGGTAATACAATAAATGTGGAATGAAAATTGCTTTTGACCCATGGGAACTCTTGAGAGCCACTGAAATCTCATGTCGTTTTCTGAAACCATAGCGATTGGTCTCCACTTTTAAAGGTATACTGTAAACATATTCATTCCTCTTCATTAGCTGGCAACAAGCTTGTTAGGAAATGCATCCTCACTTTCATCTAAGTCCAAAACTGACATTATACTCTGGTGTGGCCTCTGAGCTAATTGCTGTATATACAGGGTGATTTTCATGTTCAGGAGTGTGATGAGGGGAGCTAGTCACTTATTCACCAAACACTTGTTGAGCTCCTACCAGATGTTTGACTGTGATATACAGTAGCCAGCAAGATGGACAGGCCCACTGGTTTAATTGTGCTTTCAGTCCACCAACAAGAGAGAGAGAGACAAAAATAATAAACAAACAACACACATAAATGTCAGATTACAGCAAATGTTGTGCAAATAATAGAACAACTAGGTTACGAAGTCACTGGGTGATTCCTTTTGACTAAATGGTCAGGGAAGACCTTTCTGAGGAAACGACATCTTAGCAAATGCTTGAATGACAAGAAATACTCAGACATGCAAAGATTCCAGGCAAAGGAAGCAGCAATTACATTTTAAGTGGAAATAAGTTTTGTGTAGCCATTTTTAAAAAATACAATGATTAACAACAACAAAATGCTACTGTTCCTGAGTGGACAGAGTGATAGAGGGGAAACGAGAAATCAGAGGAGGCAAGGATCCCATGTGGAGGCCTTCCAGGCCTTGTGGCCTTCATAAAGAATTTGGATTATAGTATAAGTGCAGTGGAAAGCCACTGGAGCAATTTAGACAAGTGAATGATGTGTCGGAATTTACTATATAACTACCAATGGGAAACGTATCATTTGAGAGAGAAAGAAATAGGTATCTGCCACTAAATCTAAGCACCCCATAACAACACAAAGTAGCCCTTCTATTATTACCATTCCCTTTAAAGCACCTCCAGCATAAAGCATCTCCAGCACACTCATATGCACAAACATAAACACATGATGTGTCTATGAACGGCCATTCATCATATTCATCAAAGGGCAAATGTAAGTGAAGGACCATTCTTCCCAAATCCTTTCCCAGGAAGGGCATTTAAACTGGGTAGCTCTGAATCTCTCTTAACACCTTTATCCATTTCACATTTAGGATGATGATCAACTTATCTGGTAAATTTGGAGGGTTAACGAGGTACCCTTGACCCAGCTCACAGATATTCCTCATGAGAGTGACTGTACCCACACAGAGTAGAAATTCTGTTCTGTGCCTCCATAGCAAAAGCATGACCTAGGCTGGCCCCATCCTTCTTACCTGCCTTTGCCCTCATTGCTGTAACTGGGTCAACCTTACTCTGAGTTCAACATTAGCACATCCACTTGGTTAACAAATTTAAAGTCCAGTATCTATTAGGAATAAAAGGATATTTTGGCCTTCATGTCTATTACTTTGCAACTTTTTCAGAAACAAGACAGGAAATTTAGCTATCATATTCAGCAAGGATTGGGGGTATTTACAGACCCAACTTCAGACACCTACTGAGAACATAGCACTGTCTTTGGTTCTACCAAAGATATGAAGGAAGAAGTAAACATACTGTCTGTATTGAGGGAATTCATAATCCTTTCTAAAAAAATATTAAGCCTTGATGACAAGAAAGCAGTTTCTCAGAAAGAATAAAAAATCTAAATTCTACTTTAAAACGAACAAGCAAGCAAACAAACTGCCTAGTTTAGAGTCTCCCAAGACTTTGTCACATGCTATATTTACACAGTACTGGACAAACACATAAGGTAGACCATGAGGAAAAGATCAACAGAAAGAAAGTTCAACTACTCTGCAGTCTTGTTTTCTATTCATTGACATTAATTGTCTTCCAAATATTGATCTGTGAGCGTTGGCTCTGAACATTTTTCTACCTCGGTCATTTTCAACTATGTGTTCTCCTGTCTCTTTCCACCACACCACACCACAATAGGAGAGGCTGCTATTCTTGGTTCCTTCTCTCAAACTCTCCACAATATCCATTTGAACATAATGCATTGCTGAAGCTCTATTTCTTTATGTTTGGTAAGGGGTCATGTGGCATTTTGAAGCCTGTTCCAACTCTCAGCCCAAAGAATAAATCCCTCCATTGTAACTTTTTACCTAACTCTCATGAGAAATATGCAGATAAATCTGATAATTTAAGTATGTTCAGAGAAAATAATCCTAGCTATAATGGAGACCCATGTGGTACAGACAGACTATTTTGTCAGCCTTATACTGAAACAGAATACAAATCTACCCATCTTTACTATGGAGAAAAGGTTCTGAATCACCTATAGGGAATGATGTCTGAATGAACTGAAGTCAAACTATACTTGATTTGCCTCCATATATTTTTAACATTTTTTTTTTTACTTTTAAACATGAAATAAAGGAGAACCCATCAAACTTGTAATGAGGCAAATATGTGCTTTAATTATTTTTATTATTTAGGAGTTTTGGTAACTGTTTTTGTTGATTCTTTTTTATTTCTTATGTATTTCAAGTTTCCCAGTAGAGTGTTTCCAGTCCAAATGTATGAAAAAATTGTAACACCTAATAATACACAACTGGGGGTACCTGATCCACATTTTTCGTGAGCCTTCTCTAGAATTTGGCTACCAAATTGAACGTATTCTGAGAAAAATGAAATGGACATGATTCTAAAAATAAGTTGTTGACAACATTTTTTAAACTCTAATACTTAACCAGAATGTCTTAGAAAGAATGGTCACAGCCTTTTCCCCTGATAAGTCCGTACCCAACAGGTTAAGACAAGAGTAGTGTAGGTGTTTGAATTAAAAAATTGAGATGAATTTCCTGTCGTGTCACAGGTAGTAAGTGAGCTTGCACAAACCACTGTATAAGTCATTACCCCACAACTGAAGTTAATTCTCTAATTGTCTCCTCCTCCAAGTTCTGGGGAGCGAATCAGCCATTTGGCATTTTGCCCCACTTCTGACTGACTCAGAAGCACTTCCGTAGCAGCTGCCACACATTTTTGGAGAAGGGGTGGAGCTGTTACTATGAGTCATAAAATAATGAGAGACAGGAGTAAGGTGAAAGGTGAGGTCAATATCCCAAATGCGTTTCACAAGGAATAGTCAAAGGATCAAAAAGACCAAATTTTGCCCTGAAAACTTTTGAAATAATTAGTAATTAAACAAATTTTTAATGGTTACTCTTTACTTTTGAAAAGCTATCCTTTCTTAAACTTCACACACAGACACACATACACACACACACACACATACACACACAGAGAGAGAGAGAGAGAGAGAGAGAGATTTAGTTCTCATTTCAAATCCCCCTATGCAAATGCACTTTTCTCAAGATTTTTCTCATGCTTAATCTGTCATACAGTTAAACTTAACATTTTCAGTCATTGATTATACGAGTAAATCAATTGAATTAAATCAAACTTTTCCACTCCATGCTTGGCCATTGAACAATGCACGGTGTTAGAAGAATTAATTTAAGCACCAAGAGTATAGTTTGCTTATTGATTCTTGTTTTTAAATTCAGCAGAACCTAATTTTCATCAAAGCATAGGCAAATTGATTTTTTTTTTTTTTGAGTTGGAGTCTCACCCTGTCGCCCAGACTGGAGTGCAGTGGCCGCTCCTGGCCACTGCAGCCTATACCCACCGGGCTCCGGCGATCCTTCCACCTCAGCCTTCTGAGTAGCCAGAATTACAGGCACGCACTACCATGTCCGGCTGATTTTTTTATTTTTATTTTTTATTGTAGAGATGAGGTCTCGCCAAGTTGCCCAGGCGGGTCTTGAACCTGCGGGCTCAGGCAATCCACTCACTTCAGCCTCCCAAAGCACGGGATTATAGGCTGAGCCACTGAACCCGGCTGCAAATTGATTTTTTAATGTATAAATGGTAATTTTAAATTTCCCAAACGCTGTAATAAAATATGGGTCCATTAGATAGATCTTCTAAGAGAACAGTAGATCTGATAAGAGTGTAAAAATCACTGAATGGGGTCGTGAACACTAGCTCAGCACTGGCCAAAACTACATGTGTAGAATTTAACCAATAAGTCTCCTCAGTATTTTGAAAGACATTTATGAGACTATTGGGAGCCCAGGATAAAATTAAACATTGTTTATAAATCTTTAATCTTGTTAAATATTTAGCTCCCAAGAAAAGTTTCAAAAAAAGACTTCCTTACTTTTATTATTTTTGAAGTAGATATATCCAAGTTTCTATTGATTCAAGGCCTTACTGGATACTAAGTTTATGGAGAAAAAAATAGAAGGACTCTAAACTAGTTCAACCTTGGTGGAAACCAGTGCAGTGTTTTCTCCAAGAACTAAAATTGAACTTCTATACAATCCAGCAATCCTTCTTCTGGGAATACACCAAAAGGAACATAAACTGCTTTACCAAAAAGACATCTGCACATGTATTAAACAGCACCAGTGACAATAGCAAAAACATGGAGCCAACGTAGATGTCCATCAAAAGTGGACTGGATAAAGAAAATGTGGTACATGATGGAATATTATGCAGCCATAAAGAAGAACAAAATCATGGCCTCTGCAGCAACATGGTTGTAGCTGGAGACCATCATACTAAGTGAATTATCATGGCACACAGAACTGAAGACTGCATGTTCTCACTCATTAGCAGGCCCTGATCACTGGTCACATGAGCACCAGGGTAGGATTGAGAGACTCTGGACACTGCTAGAGGAGGGAGGAAAGGAAGGGGGAGGGGGAACGTGGCAACACACTGGGTATCCGGTTCACGATCGGGGGAGGGAACCAGCTAGAAACCCAAACTTCACCTGCAGGCAACTTAGTTATGTAGTGAATTCTCATGTGTACCCCACAACTAAACTAAAAAATAAAATGACATAGAGGGACTCCTTCACAAAACATTTCTTCTCTTGTGTTTGTAGTGTGAGATCTTCCCGGGAATGACTGCTGCAGTGGCATTGCACTCTGCTTGGTAGCACTGGTTCTCACAGCAGTCTGCTTGGGTGGAAATCCTGATTTGGCCTTCTCCTTCCCCCATACTGTTAGACAGCTTTCCAACTCTCTGTGCCCTACTGGATCCATCCTTAAAATGAAGACAGAGACAATTCTTACCTGATGGTGTTGTCATAGAGAGTAGATACAAAGTACTAAGAAGAGGGCCAGCACATCAAAAGCTCTTTGAAAATGTGTGCCACAAAAGGCCCAGATGGATTAGTGGCTTTTTCCAGCCTACATAGCAGCAGAGGTAAGATTTGAACCCACGTGTCTGAAACCCCTGTCCTACAAGCTCAGACATGCTCATGACCATTTTTCCAGAGCTCAGTGCTGTGTGAATAACTGTGATGTTGAGTCATTAGTGAAAATTAATTTACTACCTCTGCCAAATTATAAAGTTTTACTTGATGCTTGGAAAGAGCTTTTTATTTATTTGTTTAAATTCAGGGGTATATGGAATAGCGAAATCTTCTGAGATACTTAAACTTGTTAAAATGGAAAAATCTGCCAAGCAATAGATGCCTAGAGTACTGACGTTAATACCATGACCAATAGATTGTTCTCTCAGGATTCATTTTGCCTGCAAGCCTCTAAGCCTATACAGGGCTACTCTGGAAGCTATGATTCTATTGATAGCATAACTATAGTTTCTGTCTCAGTAAACTGACAAGGCCAGAAAACAACACAACAATGTCATTAACTATAGACTACTCTCATAGCCTCTGGGTCTCAACACATGCTTACTGACTTGTGATAGCTGGAGACTTCATTTATCTTCTTACAGAATCATCACAACCATTTCAGGTTGTCACAGTCGCTTTCCTCCAAGGAAGCTATCTTTGACCCAAAAAGAGGAAGTTAGAGGCCACACAAACTCCCAGCTAAATAAGACTACATCTTCATGTGGTACAGGATAAGGCAAGTAAGGGATAGATGAGATGAAACAAAAGTTCCGGAAGCAAGTACATGGTGTAAGATATCCGTTACTGCAAGTTTTCTTCACTTGACTCACTCAGGTAAAACAGACGCCGTTAGTCTATGCATACCTGTGGTCTGGGGACACAGCCCATCACAAAACCTTATAGGAAGTTACCTGAACTATTCTATAAAGTAGCCGCTGATCCTGGAGAATGCGCCTGAGTGCCATTTTGGGGTCTAGGATGTGACTCATCCTTTCACATGTAGCTTTGGTGCAAAGAAAATACATTAATCTACAACAAACATGCTTTGATTTCTATTCACCCCACCCTATCCTAACTTCCCAGAAATTCCAGCCTAGCCTTGAGTTCTCATAATGAATGGGCTCTCCAGGTGCAATTACTGCTATGACAAAAATCTGAGTAAGAATTTGTACCACTATCCCTCCACCCTAAAGGAATCTACTTACACAGAAGATTTAAAAGTTGATTATTCCATTTGTTCTATGACACAACTTCCCTGTAGGAAAATGATGACTTGATTTGGAAAGCACTTTTAAAAAGAAGTATGCCCTTCAGTGAAGGCAACCCAATTTCATAGTAATTATTCTTATCAGAAACTATTGATCAGATTCTACATGTTTACCAGGTCTCTCAAGATACCTGAATAACTGTTTACTAAAGGTTCTGCCAGGAACAACCACAAGGTGTAAAGTTCATAACTGTTGCTGTGTACAGAATCCAAATAGAAGGAAACAAGCCCTTCTCCTTGGAAATGTAAGTACTGGTGGAAATATAACTCGCCTTAATATACTGTAGAGAATGAATGCTTACGTGATTAAAAAATGAATCAAATATTTTATGTTGACTGTGCTAATAAAGTTATATGTAAATAAAATAAGTTAGGTTAAATGAAAAAAACACAAAATAATGCAGGTACAGTGATGCAGAATGCATGAACAGTAACAAGAGTTGGTAATAAATTGGGAGTTGCAGGGAGACACAATTACATTCTACACTTTATGGAATTTTTTTCTATAATATATATGATTTAAAAATCACATAGGATAGGAAAGTTCCATAAAGTGTAGAATTTAATTACGGAAAAAAAAAAACTGACGTTCATGATTCTTAACCAGTCAATTCTCTTACATGGTAAAGATTTACTGTTACATCAATCACATTTAATCCATGTAGGCTTAGCCTTGCCCTCTTTCAGTTTATAGTCTAATGAGGATTTAGTCAAGTGAACAGGCAGTGACACAACCACCCTGCAAGTGTAATGATGTGGGTCATGCACAGAGGACTGAGCGAACACGTGGAATGCATATCTTGTGGGTCTCAGGTAGCTCTTAGATTTGGTTAGAATAAATTGGCAAAGTGACAGAAATTAAGAAAAGGAAAGGAGACATTCCAAGCAGATGAAAAGGCAAATATGAAGATGAGGAAAGCATAATTTGTGTATAGAATGACCTATTTTTTAAAAGTCTAAATTCAAGTACCAGAGTATTCTGCATGACCTACAAAATCGCAATCACAGGAGAAACCATTGACTGCTAACTTTACCTAAAGGTGATATACTTAGCTCAAAAGATTATCAGCTGACACATCAAGAATACAAACATAAGTATTCTAATACCAAATACTTATACAGATATAAAGATAAGAGTTAAACATCTTGTTCAAATACTATTAAAAATAATATACAAAAGTAGTCAACTTCAAGATCACCCTAATATATCAAAATCTCTAAGTCAGCTGTTATGTAGAAAGGAAATGACACAGTTCTTCTGAAGGGTGTTGCATATATTCTCTTTGTTGTGTTAAATCTTTCCTTGTCCCCAATCACTCAAGCAGTAGGTATTATTATGCACATATGCTAGAGAATAAGGAATTAGATGGCATAGTTTTTGGTCTGAAATGGGATTATATTTTTCTTGGGTAAGAAGATCAGTTGACATAAAAGAGTAAAAGAGAACAAATAGTCGATGCATATGCATAAATAATAGTTAGAAATTGCTGTATTTACTCCATAGACTATCAGTGTCAGATAACTGACAGCTTCGTCAGACAAGTTTTCTCTGGAAAGGACGATTTGGTAGAATGGATGAAATTTGGAATGGAGGAAGAAGGGAGATAGATACTGGAGAGGAGACTGTAGACAAAGAAAACAGTCAGAGCAATGCTTCAGAGACAAGTACATCCTAGTGTACACATGGATCGGTGCACCTTACTGGAGATAGGGAAGTATTTGAGGAGTAGAAACTTATTGCTTTGAATTGATAGACTGGGATAAGATCACAGAAAAATTTGTAAAACAGAAGCCATACATAGTTAGATAATTTAGGGAAAAAGGTATTGAGGAGTGTTGAATTGGAGAAAATAGAAAGCGTGTTTAGCAATCATTCTAGCAATGTTATGAAAGAAAAATAGAGAAAGGAAAAATCTTCTGAACTGGGTTCAGAAGAGAAACATTTCTAATCATGTATGGATGAGTGGCGAGAACTTGGATGTGAAATACAAAACAGGGACCAATGTGAAAGGCATTTTGAAAGTAAGAAAATGAAAAAAAAACATTTGAGGTTATTAACTGGATAAAGACAAGAGCATGAAAGGCAACGATGAGTTGAAAAGGCCTGAGTAGCTATGTAAATAATGGCTTCCACTGGTGGAGGCGGGAAAGAAAAGTGGAGAGAGAAGGATGGTGAATTTGCTTTTGTTGCTCTTGAGCTTAGAATAATGAGGTATTCAAGCAGAAATGTTCATTTAGATGGTAAAAGAAAGGCCTGTAGATCAAGTAAGAGCACAAGTTTGGAGTAATAGGTGACATTTTACGTAGGTTTTCTAAGGAAAAGGGTAAAACAGTGATTATTTTAACTTATTTGTTTTCAGCAGAATTTTTATTTCAAACAAAATCTAAACCAAATGCCAATTCTTATTTTTACAAACACAAAAGGGAAGCACTTTGCAAGAGTGAAGCTCTTGGAGCCTCTTTGCTAAATCCTGAGGACTAAAAAACACTGGCAAAAGGACATTCATGGGAAGAAGTTGAACCAACCCAGGACAATCTCTTCGCTGGAAGAAAGCATGGCTGGCAATAATGGTAACAGGATGGGACCCACCCTGAGTGAGCTGACAGGAGCTGAGTGACTTTTGCAGAGAGTCAGCACAGGAGCGGGCTGGCCTAGTCCCAAATGGAGCGGGCGGTCAAGAGCCCCATGAGCAGCCAGGTTGAGTCACAGTGCACAGGTAGGTCAGACAAAGTGCTAGAGCAGAACCAGGTGGGCAGCTCAGAAACTAGGAGCTCAACCCTGATCAAAGGACAGAGAGGCAGCTGGGAATCAGGAAACCCAGGCATAGCCAGCTGGGTATTATTGGTATTAGGGATTAACCTCCAGGTCACTAGGGCACTCATTTATTCATTCATACAAGAAATATATGTTGAGCATCCCCAATGGGGCAGGCACTCTGCTAGGCCCTAGGATACCATGGGAAGAAAAGCAAAGGACACAGTTCTGGTCTCCATGCTGTGTACTATGTGCAGGCAAATTGCTTAGGTTCCAAGAAATCCTGTTTCCTTGTCCCTCCCACTTCTCAGATATTTCCTGTGAGCAGTGTCTATTCAACTTGACCCTTGTGTAGTGACTTCATTTGTTCTTATCCTGTCTAGCCATCTGTTTATACTCTAGCTTCATTGTCACTCCTAGGTTTGCTTGCATTAATCAACTGAAAGTCTTTGGTTTGCATCATAGAAAGGCCCCTAGTCACCTTACAGATCGGTTTCAGTCATTGAAAAAGACAAAACCCATGTTTTAAAGGTTTATTGAGTTTATGAGACTTACAAATGCATGGCTTTACTTGGTTGTAAAGCAGGATTGGTCATTAAAAATTATAAGAAAAAACTACATAATGGAGCAAAAGTCATTCCTAATTCTATCATCCAGAAGTAGCAACTATTAATATTTAAGGGCATTTTTCTCCTTTTATATGAAGCATGGTGGTTAAGAGTACAGAATGTAAGTGTGGTTGTGGAGCTCAAATTCTAGCTCTGCTATAGACCCAAGAGAATGGAAAACATACATCTACACAAAAACTCACAAACAAACATTCAGCGCAGCATTATTCATAATCACCAAGAGTGAAAAACACACAAGTGTCTATTAGCTGTTGAATGGATAAACAAAATGTGATATATATATATATATATATATATATGCAATGGAATATTATTTGACAATAAAAAGGAAATTAGTACTGACACACCCTACAACATGGATGAACCTTGAAAATATTGTACAATTCCATTTTCATGAAATGCCCTGAATAGGGAAACTCATATAGACAGAAGTAGATTAGTGGTTGCTGGCAGGTAGGAGGAGGGAAAATAAAAAAAGACTGCTAGTGGGTATGAGTTGTAGTTTCCTAACTCTGTAAATATACTAAAGTAAACTGCTTTAAAAGAGTGAATGCTTTAAAAGAGTGAATTTTATGATATATGAATTGTATCTCAATACATCTTAAAGAAAAGAAAAAGAAATAGCTCTTCCACATTTTAGCTGTGTGACTTGGGAGAAGGTATATAATCTCTATGCCTTACTCTCCTCATCTGTAAAATGGAAATAGTGATGGTAGCTCCCTCACCAGATTGTTGTAAGAATCAAATAAATTAACATAGTTAAAGGGCTTAGGAGAGTGCTTCACACATAGCAAGGGCTTCATATATCTTGGCTTCTATTAGTACTATTAGGAGGAGGAAGAGCAAGAATACCTTTTATTTAGTTGATATCACATTATGCAATAAATAAAATTACATTATTAACATTTCCCATGACAACAAAATCTCTATCAATGTTACTTTAAATGATATGTCATATTTTCTAACCTGTTGCTCTGAGTTGGATGTTTAGGTTATTCCAAGATTGTGACCAGGTAAGTTACGCTGCAATAAGCATTGTTGCACACAAAGGCTTACATTTTTTAAAATTTTTATGTTAAAGATGTGGAGTACAATTCAAGGATAGGTATACAAATCATCATTGTACAGATAAAGTTTGGGCTTCAGACTGGTCTCCACCTGGTTTGATATCAGATACCCTTATTGATGAAGTGTGCCCCTCCCCACGGCAGTTTCCCACTACTACCAATCCCCTTCTTATAATATTATGATAATTATTCAGAGTCCACCTATGAATGAGAACATGTGGTATTCACTTCTTTGTTTCTGTGGTAGATACTGAGTATTATAGTATCTATAAGTATTATAGTGTCTATCACAGAAACAAGTTGCTGCAAAGTTCATTATTTTGTCCTTCCTTATGGCTGCATAATATTCCATGGTGTATATGTACCACATTTTTAATTTTTTTATTTTATTTTATTTTATTTTTTTTGAGTTGGAGGCTCACTCTGTCGCCCAGACTGGAGTGCAGTGGCCGCTCCCGGCCACCGCAGCCTCGACCCGCTGGGCTCCGGCGATCCTTCCGCCTCAGCCTTCCAATAGCTGGAACTACAGGCGCGCGCTACCACGCCCGGCTGATTTTTTGATTTATTGTAGAGATGAGGTCTCGCTTGCCCAGGCGGGTCTCGAACCCGCGGGCTCAGGCAATCCACTCACCTCAGCCTCCCAAAAGCGCGGGATTACAGGCTGAGCCACCGAGCCCGGC
>CAUYQG010165755.1:0-14841 GCA_963574415.1 Tarsius wallacei
TCTAGCTGAGGCATTCATCTCCTCCTGCCCTCAGACATTGGAAGTTCTGATTCTTGGGCCTTCAGACTCCAAAACCTACACCACCCCCTACATTCCCCAAACTTGCAGATGGCAGATCATGGGACTTCTCGGCCTCCAAAATTGTGTGAGCCAGTTCCCAAGATAAATGTATGTGTGATATATGTGTACCGTATTGGTTCTCTTTCCCTGGAGAACCCTGCTAATACAGCAACCACTAGGCATATTTTGCCAGGTGTTAGGTGCCAGCCAAGTAGAATGTGAGTTGTTCCTCTCCCATGTAACAACCAAGTACCTTCAGGCCACAACATGGGCCTTCCTTCTCCTTACCTGCAATTTAGACCCAGGCAGGCTCCCTGTAATCTCCTCTCATCTTTGCAGAAGGCTCTAAGAATGCATTCCTACTTTTTTTTTTTTTTGAGTTAGAGTCTCACTCTGTTTCTCAGACTGGAGTGCAGTGATCGCTCCCGGCCACTGCAACCTCGACCTGCTGGACTCTGGCGATCCTTCCGCCTCAGCCTCCCAAGTAGCTGGAACTACAGGTGCGTGCTACCACGCCCAGCTAATTTTTGATTTATTGTAGAGGTGAGGTCTTGCCAAGTTGCCCAGGTGGGTCTCGAACCCGCGGGCTCAGGCAATTCACTCACCTCGGCCTCCCAAAGCACGGGATTACAGGCTGAGCCAACGAGCCCAGCCTAAAAGATTCTTATATAGAATAACGAAGAAAAGAATATTAAGGAGACTACGAATTAGAAAATAATAAAAATTTAAATAATTATTTTTAACTACCAAAATTATTTTTATAGGTACAAATTACTTAGAATTGTTTAAATATATGTATATGCTTTGGTGAGTTAAATTTACCAAGATATATTAAAATAGTGTACATGTAAGTACATGTGAAAATAAATAATGGTACTTTAAGATAATGATAATAGTTTTTATTACAGTAATATTTAGAAATAATCATTACTTTTTGAAAATTAGCTACTGAGTAAAATAGATTTAACATTTTTTTTTTTCAAAGCAGGATTTATCGAGAGAACAGTTAAAGCTCCCACAGTGGGAGGGGACCCGAGAGGTTGTCTTAAGAAAATATCTTTTAACATCCTTTTTTTCTTTGTACCATGATGTGACATACTACTGACTATAAGAAAGAATTGTGGTTAATTTTCTTACAACTGCTAAGGAAAAATTTATTTTTCCCTCCTTTCCTCCTGTCTTAGTCCATTTGGGCTAGCATAACAAAATACCATAAGCTGGGTAACTTAAAAACAACAGAAATGTATTTCTCACAGTTCTGGAGTCTGGGAAATTCAAGGTCAAGATGCCAGCAGACTCAATGTCTGATGAGGTCTCATCTTCTGGTTTGCAGATGGTGTCTTCTCACCGTGTTGTCACATGGTAGAAGGGATAAGGCATCTCTTCTATAAAGGCTTTAATCCACTCATGACTCAATGACCACCCAAAAGGCCCCACCTCCTAATATTATCACCTTGGGGGTTAGGATTTCAACATATGAATTTTGGGCAGGACAGAGACATTCAGACCATAACACTTCTTCTTAGAAAGGTGATTATCTATTGCTTAAATGCTCTACTTGATTAGAATGTCTTTAAAAGGAATAGAAATTATTTAATTGCTGGCATTATTTTTTTCTTTTCAAATTAACCCAGACATGATAGAGATGCTAACATTAGCAAAATAGACAGGGATTCAAACATACTGATAGTCTCTCTCAGGTTAATTGATTCAGTGTAGAAGAAAACATTTATTGACAGTGATTTCCTGTATCATGAGAAGACTTGTATGAGACTTGCATTGCCATCTACTTTATATTTTTCCTACCCCATTTCCAACTTCTCTTTAAAACCTCACCCATAAAATTATTTTATATCCACTTTGAGAGAAATTTTATGAGATAAGCTATTACAGTGAGAAGGCATTATCCAGGTACATCTTTCAGCTATGTTACTGTTCCACAAATATCCCAGACTTAGTTGCCCTAAAGACTCACATTCTTAAAAACAATTATAACTTAGTTGAAATTATATATCACTATTTTCCAAAGGTAATACATATTTTTGAAAATCTATACTGATTAGGAAAATGAAAGAAAAAATACAACCCTATCAACTATTGATAATGCCTTTTAACAACTTAGTATGATTTCTTCTACTTTTTTGTCTTCCTGTATTATTCTTATGTGTTTGTAAAAAATTAAATACAGCATTGTCATTCATATTGCTTTGTAATATTTAGCAACGTTTAGCAAACATCTTTTTTATGTGATTATGCATTGTTGTTCAAATCATGTTTTGTAAGATTCCAATGTTGCCTCATACTGTAAATCTACCTATCTGTACCTCTGAAGACATTGTGCCATTGTATTCACCCATGGGTTTATACTTTTTAAAAAATAATCTGAATTTTTCTTTTGTATAATGTCAGAAAGGTTAGTGCATGTAATGGCTTTCATTCCAGGCGCCACTGAGTTGCTTGCAAATGCTTGCATGGCCTACACATCTGCACGGGTTGCTACTTGCTGTCTTGATTCTCTGCTATTCTTGTTTCCCATTCCTCTCCCCTCCACTTTAGTGGGTGTGGTAATCGTGCTATTGGATGTGGACTTGTTCCTAAAATTTCTTCCTGCTTAGCCTCAGAATTTAACAAGATTTTATTGAAGATTTGGGGAATGGTAGAAGAAAGCTTCAATATGTTTAAGAAATAAGTAAAACTCAAAACTAGATATGACTACTCCCAGAGTTTATAGTTAAGGTCTCAATGGGGTTAGATAGGTATCTTATTGGCAGTTTCGCTGTTTAGTTTCTGGTTACAGAGGTCAGCTCTTATTTCAAAAGGAATGCGTTTGAGGAAGTGTTTTGTCCTAGATGCTCACATCTCAATTCTAGATCCTTCCTTTCCATCCTGAATCTCTCTCTTTCCAAGATGACCAACTGTTGGAAAGTCAACTACTATTGGAAAAACCTTGACTCCTATTAATAAGAGTGGGTTTCACTCTAGAAAACACCCACCAGGGTATATCCAGCAGGATATACCCACCAAGACACAGTAGCATTCTACATTGGTAAATTTCCCAATGTAGAGGAATACCATATGGGAGAATTACAGCCAAACAGTTCAGGCTGGGCCCAGCAACCTCAGTCCTGCTCCTGTATAAAGTCTCTTGTCTGCTTAAGGTCAATTTTTGCCTTCTCACCTTTGACTGGTTGGTATCTTATTCTGATTTGCTCTTGTGACTAACTGAGGAAGGATAGGCAGACAAATAGACAAATATATCTCTTCAAAATAAGTCGTTTTCAGAGGCATTCTCTTAATCTAAATTTAGCTGAGATCCATTTTCATAAAGGAAACAATCAACATTGCTGCAGTCTCTTGCACAGGAAAGAAAGAACTTACAACATTATGCAAAACTGCTAACTCTTCATCTTTTAAAATTTTTCATCCCCTAATAGTATATTTGATTTTTTATAACAAAAAATTCACTAAAGTAATTTTTCTCCACTTCCAGAAAAAAAAAAGAAATGAAAATACAAGCTTAAAGACATCTCTTCTGTTAACTACTTTTGGATAGCAAATTTTAGATACTCTCAGCTAGATGATTATAGTTTATTAAGTCAGAGAATAGCTATTTTTTAACATCAAAAACAATATCTTAGACTCTCTTAGGTAATTTTTTTGGTACACCTAACCAATAGATGACTGGCATTTAATCAATATTTGCTAAAGACTTTGGGCAGTACAGTTATTCAGTAATACCACAATTACTTAGAATTATACAGACTGGCAGCTTATTCTATGTAAAACGAAACCCAGCAAAAAAATAATTTGCACAAATCTCTGCGCAGTAAAAAATAGAGGTTAAAAAAAAACAACAATGCAATCAAGCTTGTCCCATGTATGGGATCTTCTCCCTGCCCTAGCGCTTCTCTACTGAGAGGCTGAGTTGAATTTCCACTTCCACTTCAGGACTCAACTCATGTTGCTCGACAAAGTTATGATCTGGCCATTGAACTTGTTTCGGGAGTGAGCAGAAAAGCCGGTCCAATCAAAGTACACGTGAAGACTTTTGTTGTGAAAGTGCCAAGGCAGATCCCCACTTCAGCACCGGACTTGAAATGACCAGTGGTTTGGGAGTAGAAGACCTTTTGCTAAGGAAGAGAGATGGCTTAAGATCAGTGTCTCCAAAGGGAGTAAGGCCTGAAAATTTTTTAAAATTTTACTTTGTTTTTGGGTCGGGCCTCATTCTGTCTCCCAGACTGGAGTGTAGTGGGTACCAATCACAGCTCACCGCAGCCTTGACTTCCTGGGATAAGGCATTCCTCCTGCTTCAGCCTCCTGGGTAGCAGGAACTACAGGCAGTACTACCACAGCCCGCTAATCTTCCTTTCTTTTTTTTTTTGTAGAGATAAGGTCTCTCAATGTTGCCCAGGCTGGTCTTGAACTAATGGGCTCAAGTAATCCTCCCACCTTGGCCTCTCAAAATGCTGGGATTATAGGCATGGCCTGGAAATGTATGCTGGTGAAGTTTAGCCTCTGTTCTGCTAAGATAGCCACTGTCTTTTCTTTTCTTTTTATGAGATCCCACATTGTTGAGTTTTCAGACAATGGCATCGTAAAGAAGCCTGACTGATTGATTTAATTTATTTATAGGTGATTTTTTAGTCCTTTATTTAAGTTAATATCTTTAGTTTACAAATAATTCTAAAACCTCTTTGTTGTGGTTTTCAAGCAAACAGTAGAAACAGAAATTTGAAGGCCAAAGATGGGCAGGCCCTTACTGTGAGTCAGCCCCTCAGTGAGTCAGCATGTGTTTCTTAAACCTGTTAGGTGAGAAGGTTCATGAGGGCAGTAGAACATGTTTTTTTTGTGTGTTTTCATCCCCATTCCTGAAGAAAGTCTTATATATTGTAACTGCTCAATTACTATCTATTGAATAAATGAAATAAAACAACAATGGCATTGTAATTTAGTAAGAGAAAAATCAGTATTATTGTTGCCTACAATATTTGATGATTGAAAAAAGATTTATGGTTGTTAAGCTGTATATAGGCATAAATGAATAAGGAAAAAACTCTTAGATTGTGAGCATAAAAAATTACTTCATTTTTCTTAACTTCATCTGCAAAATGTAAATAATTGCAATAGCAAGCTAAAGAATTTCTGTGAGAATTTAATGAAATAATTTCTGTGAAGTGCCCGTAAAAATTCAGTGACTGTTAGCTATTATTGTAATGAATAAATCATCAACTTTGCCTTAATTTAATAATGCTTGGTTATTACTGTGTTGTTATAACTTTAAAATTCTTATTGAAAGCTAAATCTCATAGTTAAATGTGACACTAAGTATATGTTCAGTCAAGTTTGGATTTACATATTCATTAAGTAATCACATCAGATTTTTACATCAAATGTCTCAATTTAAGAATACTGCTGGCAGACGGTCTTATAGAATGCCTGAAAGCAACGATGTTGAAAATCTTTTTTGGCTTATCCAACTATACTAGTTTCATTAGAGCAGATAAGATATATTAGAAAAGAATTAGAGCTATCAGTCATGAGAATCAAGAGTAATAGAAAGTAGTAGAAGAGAAAGATAACAAATGATTGAAAGTCTTCACTTATTCTAAGTAAAAATATCACTGTCATATACATATACCAATTTGGGTATCCTTTTTCCAAAATGCTTAGGACCAGAATTTTTTGAAATTCAGTTGTTTTTTTTTGATTTTGGAATATTTGCACTTACCTAATGAGATCTTGGGGAAGAGACCCAATTTTAAACATGTAATTTATTTATGTTTTATATGTACCTTATACAGATAGGGTGAAAGTAGTTTTATAAAACATTTTAAATAATTTTGTGCATGAAACAAAGTTTGTGTACACTGAACCATCAGAAAGTAAAGGTGTCACTATCTCAAGTCACCCATGTAGACAGTCTGTGGTTGTTTGGAATCACTGTCATTTCTGACTCTGAATTTATATACTACCAATAAATAATTATTTTCTTGCACTTATCACACATAGATACTTTGTAACAGTAAGAAAAAAAAGAAATACCATTAATACCCTGAAAAAAAAAAAAACATGTACGGGGTAACTAAGGAGCACGGTAGCATCACCAGAAGACCTGTGTGAGCTTCTAGACGACAGCAACAACAATCAACTGTGGCTTTTAGTCTCCACCTACAATGCTATGTTTAGATTAAAAGGTTACTGTATACTGTATTCATTTTTTTTTTTTTTTAGATGTAAAGAAAAAGCAGTTGAGAGGCCAGAAAGTGAGTCTTCGGATGTTTTCTTTATATACATCTGCCTCACTAACAATGGCTTTTGTCTTAGAATTCCCCCTTTGATTTTATGAACTGACATAGTTTCTTTTTCTCTTATGCAGGTACTCTGCTCTAGTCCTTCAGTAAGCCCATTACATATTTTTACCATGTTTTCTGTAAGCATTTTTTCCGCACTGTTAACAACCCTGTCTTCATTGTCACTACTATCACGATCACCTTGATTCAGAATTATTTTGACTATTTCACCATTGGTCAGTGAATGAACATCTGAAGCCTCATTATTGATGCTTGAAGCTTCTTGAATGTCTGTCTCTTCTAGCTTACTGACAAACTCTTAAGGGTATGTCTTTGCACACGTAAGGAAGTCAGACATTTTTTTCTCACTTGACTTAGAAATCCTTCAAAGTCACCACCTTATTCTTCATCATCCCTGAATATATTCATGGGCCAGAGGTTGTGCCTTAGTCATTGTGGTCCAAGCATTGGCAGCAGCACATAAGACATCCTTCATGCTAAACTCTTTGAAAACCTGTACTCTCTGTTCACTGCCGCTAGTATGCTATTCAAGAACGTGTTTTCATACTTAATTCTCATTGATCTAAGAATACCCTGGTCACATGACTGAATTAATGAAGTCATATTTGGGGGAAAGCACATGGAATAAACCTGATTTTTGGTGAGAATTCACCTGGTGGATGAGCAGAACCGTTGTCAAGGAATAACAGTATCTAGCAGTCATCATCCATCCAGCTTCCGCGCAGTAAGCATGGACCACCGGTACAAAATATTTGTAAAACCAATCAGAAAAATGTCCCTGGTGATTTGTGCCTTTTTGTTAGCATAATAATGTGATGGTAGGAAATTCACTGCTTGAAAACTGAGGATGAAAGCTTTTGCCGATCTCAGCAAATTTACTCATGCATGCCTGCTGCTTTAGCACATCCCAGCACAGCTATTCTGCCCTTGACATTCTTAATCCCTGTAGGGGTTGTCTCATCAGATGCATTCAGTATCTTTCTGGGGCAATAATGCCCAAATGGTAATATTTTATCGGTATTATAGATTATAGACTTCATCAGCAAAGACCCTGCCAAACTCATCAGTGAACTGAATTTTCTCTGCTGTTTTGTGATCTCTACAAATCTTTAAACATTTAGTGTCATCTGTTTTCTTAAATTTCTGCAACTTCCAGCCTGGGCAACAAAGCAAGATCTCGTCTCTATAAAAATAGCAGTAGCAACAACAAAAAAACAATTAGCTGGACATGATGGTAGTCCCAGCTACTCAGGAGGCTGAGGCAGGAGATTTACTTAAGCGCAAGAGTTTGAGGCTATGGTGGACCATTACTGTGCCACTGCACTCAGCCTGGATAAGAGAACCCTGTCTCACAAAAAACAATTAAAAAAACAAAAAACTGTGCCTGTTGATGATTCAGTTTCCTTGAGTTTTTGAGTCATCATGACATGCTTGTCTCTTGATCAGCATGCCATTAAGTGCCATGTTAACTTCTATTCACCACTTTTAGCACAGAATTGCAACACTTTATGTTTCTGTTTCTTCAGGTCATGTATGGTGGTCATTCCAACACAATACTCTTCTATAAGATATTTCACACTACTGTCTGATTTCTCCAACAGCTTGCCTTTCTATGCTGTAGATACAAATGCTTCCTCTTTTTCTTATCGCTGCTACCCATAGGGGTGTCTGCAGGCCTTTTTGACATTTTCAGCAATATTTTTACTCCACAGAGTAGAGAATAATCATTTTTAAAACCCACAGCAAATAATGCACGTAAGTCTTACCCACCTCCTCCCATGGGCCATGGGGGGAGTCTTGATGTTGGCGCATCACATACATGCCTGAGGAAATCTGAGTGTGCACAGAAAAGATATATCACAGCTGAAGGGGGTTAGGGGATATATTTTCTCTTGAGGATGCTAAATAAACTGTGTTGTGTGCCTGTGTTTTGACTGATCTGCCACGTGAAGTCAGGTGTGGAATTTCTACTGTGGCATCAAGGCAGTGCTCACAAATTTTGGATGGTGGAGCATTTAGGACTTTTGACTTAGGAATGCTCAACCTGACACATGTATGTATATATGTACTGGTAGATACATATGGGCATAATAGTGAAAATTAGATAGATGATAGATATATTTATTAGTATTTATAAAAAATTAGGTTGGGGGTATTTTTTTTCACTTGTATGACAGGTTGAATTACTTGCTTCGGTCTTCTTCTCCCTTTAATCATTGGTCACATAACCTCTCAATTCCATCCATAGACACACGAAAGGAGTCTGTTTCCTTCATTGTCCCTTGCTGTTGAGCCAAATCATATGATTTGCCTTAGTCAAGGGGATTTTAGAAGATAGGATACGATGTATTCTGGTGAACTCAGCCTTGCCCTCCAGCTCTTTGCCATCACTATGAGAAGGATAGCCCTGGCCAGCTCCTGACTCCAGAAGAAACATGAACAACAGGTGAAGCAGAGTCGCCCCAGCAACAATGACAGGCATTTTAAGATATGTCTGTCAAGAAATTGTCCAGATTTTTTTTTTCTTTCTCTCTAGGCTGGAATAGATCTTTCTCCTCATATCTCTGTAGTTGTTCTCCCATGTCTTTATCATTGGGCTTGCCACAATATCCTAAAACTGCTTTTTATTTGGTTGTGTTTTTCCCCTAGACTGCTTTTCTGTAGAGCAGAAGGTATCTCAAAAATTGTTTTAAGTCTGTGCCTTGCACTTAATAGTAGCTGAATTAGTGTCAAGTAAATTAAGTTAGAAGAGTAAGTCTAATATGCAAAGTGAAATGGTACAGTAAGATATAGCAGATTGGCTCAGTGGTCCCAATTTTTACTTCCTTATAATAGTAACATATGTCCACACCTTTGTCATGTGCCAAAGTGGGCAGGAGCTCCTTCCTCAGCTTTTAATTTTGGATATGAACGTGTGCCTCCCCAGTGGCCTATGGAGTATTAGCAGACAGGGCACAAGTGCAAGCCTGAAAAATAATGCAGCAGTTGAGCTTACTCTCGTGCTTCTGTTACTGACATAGCTGATATCCTGGATAAATAATAGTGCATTAGTCCCTCCACCACTTCACAAATACATAAAAACATGGAGGGAGAAGTTGAATCTAACCTATAAATTGGAGTGAAGCACAGAATAAATTAGCCATCCTCCAGCCAGCACACAGATTTTTGAGCAAGAATAAATGATTGTTGTTTTTGCTTCTGAGTGGTGGAGTTACAATAGCAATTGTGGCAAGAGCTGATACTTTATAGAGTTTTTTTTTCATATAATTAAACCACAGAGTTTATTTTGTACACATAGATAAATTTTCCAGAGCTTACAAACTGTTGTGATCAAAATGAATCTAGAATGCCTTTTTGGCAGAGTTAAATTAAATCTCTGTAATAGCAGATGGATGGCTATAATTTTAATTTTACTTATAAATCACATAATCTATTTTCCCTCTGAATATGTGTGTACACACACATACAAGTGTATATATGTAATTATTAAACTGAAGTTTGAATGTGTGGTCAGCATTGCTGCTTATTTGTGTCCCATCATTCATCTTCTCCCTTTTTCACATTGTACTAGGCACAAGGCCATCTAGACTAAAGAAGAGGGTTCCCAGTCTCCCTTCAAGCTAAGTGTGTTGGTTTACTGGACAACAGGATGTCAGCTAACATCATCCCTGCCACCTGTATATAGTACCCTTAAAGGGAAGGAACATGCTGCTGCTTCTTTTTTTCTTTTACTGGTGGCTGGAATTTGGATAGGTGTTCGTAAGCCATCTCGGAACTGAGGTGAGCAAACCACAAGATAAAAGGAGTCTGCACTTCTGATTACTTTGTATAGTACAATACAGCCTGAACTTTTACCTAGTGTGAGAATAAACTCGTCTAAGCCATTGGTAATACTCTTTTTAAATGTATGTCATAAAAATGCAAGGTATGTATCTTGTTCATTTGGCTTATTCTAATTAGGCGGCCTAATTTTTTCATTATTTTTTAAAATTACAAGATTAATATATGTGTATTATTGAACTTGTGCACTGAGTAAAAAACATGTATTTTACTCTCCATACTCACCTATGTGTGAATAGTCATAGCTAAGAGTGTGGTGCTGCTATTGCCCTTGACCAATGAGGCCAGTTGTCATTCCTGTCCCTTCCCTTGTGTCAGGTTTTAGGTATCTTAACACACTCCCTAGAACCAGTGGTGACACGCAAGCCAAAGGCTTATTACCCACTCGGGCATAGGCAACGTGAGAGAAGTCTCTGGGTGTGGCGACCTCCCTGGAGAAGAGGAAAGAAGAGGGAAGGAAAAAGGAGAAAGGGGAAGTAGAATGGAGGGGAGAAATAAAGAACAGAATTCTGCCTGCTGTATTTTGAAGACCAAAGGTAAACTAATTGAGTGTCCTGTCCCAGTACAGGTGGACGTTGGGGATTGGGGACTGAGATCAAAGAACAACAGGGTGGTATGCCTTGCATAGCACATTTATGTACTTGGTATAGCATAAGTGATTGAGGCAGGAATGAGTGTCTGATAGTTCCCCTCTAATCCTGGTAGTGACTTATTTCACCCAGCTCTTTCTCACAGGTATGAATCCTTCCAGTCCAATTTTTGAAGTTGCATTTAAGTTTATTACTATTGAAGAGGGGTAGGATGGCCTATTATGTGACAGCTTGGCTGGGCCATGGATTTTAGATATGTAGCCAGATTTTATTCTGGATGTTTTTGTAAGAGTGTTTTTGCTTGATAATGACATTTACCTTGGTAGACTTTGAGTAAAGCAGTTTCTTCCATTATGTGGGTGAGCCTTAATCAATCAGTTGAAGGCTAGATAGAACAGACTGACCTCCTCTGAGCAAGAGGGAGTTCCATGGTACCCGGCCTTTAGGCATGGACTGTCATATCACTCTCCCCTGGGACTTTAATCTGTTGACTAACCCTGCAGATTTTGTATGTCAGTCTGCATGATCTCATGAACCAATTTCTTAAATATTTTTATATGCTATGTGTACCTACACGCATCCTATTGCTTCTGATTTTCTGCAGAACCCTAGTGAATACAATGCACAACCAGAATAGTTACTAAATGTGAATAATGTTCATATGCATTTTATAGGAGCATCTTCTATTCCACATGAAAGTAAATTGAGGATGGTGATGATGACAATGATAATGATCGTTACGCTATAGCCACATGAGTTACATTATAATCCACTTTGAGACCTCAGTGTTATATTGTCATTAATGTATTACTAACGATCTAGCATAGCTTCTGCATGCTGTTAAGTTATCATACAAAACTATTGTATGTAGTGAACTAGTTCAACTATCAATAAAATAATTTACCATGACAAGTAAATAGGAATGTTTACCCAGTAGGTTGTACCTACAGTTTGGTCTGCAACCAGTGGAAAATGCTCCCTTGTATTAATGAATAGATTCAGTGAAGCTAGCCAAAGCACCTGCCAAAAATACTTTAAAAAATAGTCCTTTTATGGAACCCAGAAAATTTAAAGTGTTCAAAATGTTAATTCAAAATGCTAAGGGAACAGCACATACCTTGTTTTAACCAGTGTTTATATGAAGTGAGAATTCAGATTACTGAGGCTTAATTGTGTAAAGATATCTGGAACTTTGTAATAACTTTGGAGTAAGGTGTTTGGATAAGGCACTACTCAAGTAAGTAAGGTCTTTCATTTTTTTTTAAATTCCGTGAACTTTTCTAAGTTTCAAGTTTCTTTCTAAGTCTCCCTTTAGAAATTGATGTTTTCTCAAGAGGTAGGGATGCCTTTTTTTTAAATTAATATATGAAGGAGAACAGGAAATGATAGTAATAGATAGGGGATGCTTACAAACTTATGGGTCAAAAATAAATATTCTCCAGGCATCAGGTAGATGCTCACTCAAGGTGGGACACTCCAAGAAAATATTTTCTAAAGATTTGGGGTCTTCTATACTGATACTCTTCCTTACCTCCTGTCTCACAGGAAAGATGACTAAGATAAGTGTCTTTTCTGTGCCTTAAACCCCATTCCCTCCCATTTTATTAGGGATATTGTCTCACGAATCAATTATTTCTCTTTTCATAGCTTCATTTTTCTCACTCTTCACTAGTCCTCCTTTTCAGAAAATCAATGAATGTGTTCAATTTATCCTGTTTAGAAAATACTTCCGCTTGGTTCACCAACCACACTCACACCTTCACAGCCATGCTGCTTGGAAGAGCTGTATATGTTAGCTCTCTCCAACCCCTTTTTTTTTTTTTTTTTTTGAGTCTCACTCTGTTGCCCAGGCTGGAGTGCAGTGGCACCCTCACGGCCACCGCAGCCTCAACCTGCTGGACTCAGGCGATCCTTCTGCCTCAGTCTTCCAAGTGGTGGGAACTATAGGCGCACACTGCCATGCCCAGCTTATTTTTTGATTTATTGTAGAGATGAGAGTTCACCAAGTTGCCCAGACTGATCTCGAACTCCTGAGCTCAGGCAATCCTCTCACCTCAGCCCCCCAAAGTGCTGGTATAATAGGCTTGAATCACTGTGCCCAGCCTCTCCAACACTTTATTCAGTCATTCAGAAATATTTCTAAGCCAAGCCTTAGGAATTGGACTTGGTATATGTTGTAAAATTTAATTCTTAACTGTCTAACAAGATGTGCAAATTTCCTATTCCCAATTTATAAGTGAGGAAACAGATTGAGAAAGGTTAAAAATTGTGTTCAAGGCAACTAGAATCCAAAGCCTGCCCACTGAACATGGATATTGTCATCCTCCCCTAAAATGTTTAACCGGCACCTATTAGTGGTGCTTACTCTGTTACTGTGTGTCAGGCACTGGTCAAGCTTTTTTCCCACCATTGTCTTTAGTCCTCAAGCAAGTAAGTATTCCTATTCATTCATCAACTCCATGGAGCTCTCAAATTCAACTAAAATGGTGTCTCTTAAGTTGTGAGTAAACTGTTGAATGACAGATCAAGTGAACACTTATTTTTTTATTTTGATTTGTTTTCTGTGATGTTTAGTATTTCTGAGCACGAGCACTCTTTGTAGAGGAAGGTGTCTTCCTTAGTGTTAAAGTGAAAAACAAGTGGCTTAAATAAATTTGCAATAGAAGATTTGAAAATCCCAATTAAAAAGGGAAAATAAAAATCAGCAATTATTCTACTCTTCAGATGATTATCATTAACTTTTACTGAATATACTTTCAAATTTGATTCTGATATACACACATTTATGCAGATATATATGAGAAAAAGTAATTTTTTTTTCACTCATCACAAGGTTCATGGTTAAGACCCTTATGACAGATTAATGAAAGAAAAGCATACAAATTTATTTAAGTTTTATGTGATATGGGAGCCTTCAGAAATCAACAACCAAAGAAATCTGTGTATTTTATTTATTTATTATAAATCAGTATGCACTTTATTTCAAGCCAGTGTTTTATGTAAGACCAACAAACTGTGGGCAAACTGTTCATTCACCTTTGAGAAATTACATTGCTTCTATTTAAATTCTGAAAAAGTAGTTTGGTGCTATAACATCAGATGTTAACTTGAAATCACCTGAAGCTGTTTTTAAGTATATCCTAAGGGAGATGACAGAGGAAAAATATAGTGTTATGGAAGTATACACAACACGTGACCACAGTGTAGACCCATTCATGGTAAACAGATAATGTTCATTTGTTTTCCAAAGGTAGTGAAAAATATAAGTCATCAAATAAATGCTCAGGATTACCAAGAAACAGTTTAAAACGGCCAGGATCCAAACAGGTTATATATGTCATATTTATCTATAAAGAAGTGACAGCACTAAAAAATACATTGAAAACCAGTGTTTCAAACTTTGAATGTGAGGTTTAAAAGTATTCTTTTAACTTGAGATTGCATACTCATGAATTAAAAGGAGCTCATGCAAATGATCACGCTGAGTATGAATTTTATCAGCTCTGTTCTCTACCTAGTTGTGTTATTGCACTTTTGTGAACAAAGCTTTTCTGATATGGTGGGAAATACAAATGAACCAAGCACATGTATCAGATTTATTATCCTTGCAAGAACTCTTTAGGCACATATGGAAGATCTTGAAATTTCAGAGAATGATTCCGAATAAGATGGAGACCATAACTATATTTGATATTGCTTAACTTCATATAAGACAAATGGATGATCTGTAAACAAGTGTTTATTAAATATGAATTAATTTCATGGGGGAATGCCTATTAAATATACTGACTATATATCAAATGAATATATACATACACATATATACCTGTGTGTATATGTAAATAAATATATATATATATTCATTGTCAAGTATTGTTGAATTAAAATTCGTCTGCTGAGCCTTTTTTTTTTTTTTTTTTTTTATTTTGGAAATAAAAAGGTTGCCCCAACGGGTTTGCCGTGGGCGCAACCCACCACCCCACCCACAAACAGGTGGGCAAACGGGTTACTTACCCCCAAACCGTAAAAATATCTTGGAA
>CAUYQG010165757.1:0-11323 GCA_963574415.1 Tarsius wallacei
TACTACATACACTACTGACTTGTTGCCCACATATCTGTAGTCAGTCTTAAAAACCAGAAGTCATAGCCACTTTGTAATGGATTCTACTTTAGCTTTTCGGTAATGCAGATTTAAAATAAGTAAAATTCTTAAGTGAAGGGCACATTTATTTTTGTCATTCTTTGAATTAGACATGTCGATTAATGCTAACAGATGCTCTTAACGTTGGATGGGGACTTTTCCAGCTCTGCTTTCTCTGTGTTTCACCCATTGTCATCATTGGGCTTAGTGAATGACTTTTGTTCACATTCTGTTATATTAGGATTGCTATAAAACGTGAAGATGGTTTTTAAAAGTTATTGGTGCAACTCATTAGATTTCTCTTTGGTTCTAGTTTGTATTCACTTTGCCCATAAACCTACCACTTCCATCTAATTGTCTCATTTCTTTGTCTCTAAGGGAATTTCCTCACAATTCTCTGCATAACACAGAGTAAAGAAGTAATGGAAAGTAATATTCTGCTTCTAATGCTTCTGCCTGCTTAAATCTACTTTATTTCTTCTAGGACCTTATCATGTAGGCAGGCAATTATTTCTTGCCTTCTATGTTTTCTTTATTTTCTATTTAAACTCTCAATCTCTCCTTCTTAAGCTGCTGGTAATGGAGTTTTATGTTTTGCTCAACAAGAATTTCCGTTGTTCCCAATCATCTTTGTAGATGTGATTACTTCAAAGGCATGTATCTGAAAATATGAAGTATATAATTATTGAGACATGGAAAAGTCCTGTTTATTTGTGTAATTCTTCATGAGAATGCCAGTTAACAGTTATTGACGCTACTGTGTGTGTGCACGTGTGTGAGGTCATGTGCAAGAGGGAAAATTTAATTCTTAAAACAGCTCTATGACATTGAGTATAATCTTTTTCTTCCTTTTATAACGAGGGCACAGAAATCCAGAGAGGTCAAGTAATTTCCCCAGTATCACATACCTGATAGACGGCAGAGCTCAAAATCACATCTGTCAGATACCCACATCTTGTTTTCCATGCCAGTATCGCTCCCTTACTGGTATTTTGAACTCTCCCTGCTGCCACAGTTATTTGGGGACAGGCTTAGCCCACTGTAGTGGTTTAGAGATGCTGCAAATCTTTGACCCTCTTCCCATCAAGAGGTGGGTTCTGGTTCTTCCTTCCTCCACTTTGGACTTGCCTGTGACTACTTTGACAAGAGAGTGTGACAGAAATGATGGTGGGACGTTTCAAGCCTTGCCTTTAACAAGACTGGTAACTTCCACTTTGATCTCTAGGAGCTCTGAGTACCCAGAGGCTACCCTACTGTGAAGAAGCTCAAACCAGCCGTGTAGAAAGGCCATATGGAGACAGAGAAAGCTGCTGTTCCAGCCATCCCTTGTTCGAGCCCCCCAGCTGTTCAGATCATTTTAGTTGAAGCCCCAGACTTCATGGAATGGAATCTAGTTCATCCTCACTATGGACTGTCCTAATTCTTGACCAGTAGAATTATGAAGTACATATAATAATTTTAAAATTGTTGGGACCAGGCACAGTGACTCATGCATATAATCCCAGCACTTTGGGATGCAGAGGCAGGAGGATTGCTTGAGCCCAGAAGTTTGAGCCCTTGTCTCTCAAAAAAAAAAAAAAAAAAAAATTAGCATGGCATTGTGGCATACCTGTAGTTCCAACTACTCAAGAGACTGAGTTGGAAGGATCACTTGAGCGCAGGAATTTGAGGCTGTGGTGAGTCCTGATCATACCACTGCATTCCAGCCTGGGCAACAGAATAAGATCTCAACTCAAAAAAAAAAATTGTGAAGTCAAGTCAGTAAGTTTTTAAATAGTTTGTTACCAAGGAGAAAATAGCCAAAACATCTACCTTTGTGAAAGATAAACTCTTTGAGAACAGAGATGTTGTCTTTATATTACTAATGTTCTTGTAGTAGGTGCTCAATTAATTTTAATTGATGGAATGAATAAATGAAGGAATGCATGGAATGAATCTATTGGGAAGGTGAGTGCACTAGTCTTCTGGGTCTTCTGCTCCAGATGGAGTAGGGGGAGACAGACAATAAAGAAAAGAAACATTCTTAGGAGGTGGGGAGTGCTATGAAGGAAATGAGGCAGGGTCAGGGGACGTTTGTACAGAGACCGAATGGGGAAATTGAGTGTACCTTTTTACTGCCTGGATTTTTGACTTTGGTGCTTAAAAACCAGGAATTTAGCATCTGTATTCTCTATGTCGATACACTCCTGGATCAAGGGCAGTATCGCATTTAGGGCCTAAAAAAAAAAAAAAATGGTGTCAGGGTGAAAACTCTGGGTGGAAAAGGCATTGGTTGGGGTATCATTCAACAAAACCCACCCTTGGAACACGTCTATCCTCTCATACTTCCAAGTACTCGCAAGTGTAGTTCTCTCTGTATGGAATGTTCTTCACGGTGAAAGCTCTCTTGCCTTTGTCTTGTCAAGTTAAAATGTTTCGTTCTCAGACAGATATATTTCCTCATCTCCTGCATTACAGATCTTTGCTTGAGTAACACCTTTCTCTAATGCTTGTTCGTCCTCTCTAATATAAAAGCTGTTTGTATAGCTTCCCAACTATGTGTGAAGCCAGCAAGAGTAAGTGTAGCTCTTCGTGCAGTGTTTTGCTTAGTATGTGCTTGCTCAAAAAAGGAACAGAGGGAAGAAACAAGGAAGGAAAAGGCCGTGCCTCCTGAACTTTATGCAAAGTTTAGCATGTAGAATATATTCGGTAAATAACCGATGAATGAATGAATGCATGGCTAGCATAGTACTGTTTTCATTGTTTTTGATCATGAACAAGTTCATTTTTGTCTTAAAATCTCCCTTCTTAAATTCCTAAAGGCACATCTATTTTTTTCTAGTAGTAAGTAGTTCTCATTAACAATCTGGGCATCATATTTTTCATAATGTATGTAAAGAAAAAAATCACTCAGTATTGTAAAAGATAATCAGAACATGTCCTTGAGTTTTGAACTAATGTTGTAACAGTAACCAGATTCTTCTGATGTGAAAGCTGTTAATACGCAAAGTAACTTAGAAATTTTCAGAAATGAGTGTTTCTCTCTCTCTCTCTCTCTCTCTCTCTCTATCAGGACATAACTTATAAGTATTTAAGTTCAACAACTGAAATATTAATGAGGTGAAATATAACTGAAATATGAGGTGAAAATGCAAATTTTTACTGAAGGTGCCCAATTTACATCTAGAAAACACTTTATGCAGTAAGATGCCTTAATGTGATATAAACACATACATCCTCTCTCTCTCTCACACATACCTTTTAACTATTTAGATATAATACAAATAAAGAATTTACAAAAACACATTTTTATCACACATGCCTGTGGGCTGTTTACTGGTGACAGCTGAACTTAAAACTTTGCTTTCTTATGTAAGTTTCTGGAAAGATGTTTGATTAAATAGGAGAATGTAATGGCATTAACTGTGCCATTCTTGTTTGAATAGCAATTTCACTTACGTAGTGTGAGATGTAGTGTTTATAAAAAAGGCATCAGATATATTGTCTTGCATTAAAATGGCAATAGATTCTGTTTCTATCATTCCCTTATGACAGACAGCACTGAATAGTTTAGATGTATTATTAGACATCCAAAATGCCACCTCTCCCTTTTAAATATCATAATGGTAGAAGTACAGATGTTAGTGAAGGTACAAAACTACTTCCTGAGTCAATGGAAGAAAATGACCTTGAATGAGTTGACACAGTTAAGAAAATTAATGATTCTAATTCAATCCATTTGAAGAATTAAGTCAGAGACTTTAAACTGGGACACTAGAATGAATGACCATATCATTTGCTATATAAATATCAGGAATTGAATGCTTGTTTGTTATGTGCTGCTTGTTTAATTGGTTGGTTTCTGGCTGTAAAGAGAACATTGGACTCATCCTAATTGATTAAGTACCTTGTTTCCCCATATTCTTTAATTTTGGATTCAAGGCTGGTATGTAATCTGTTTGATGGTTTTATTTGCTCTTTTCTGTAATGCAACTTTGCTGACTAGGAATTGGTTTACTCTTTCATGTCTGAAGGCTCTAATAAATTGAGGAGCTTAGGCAGACAGTTCTTTTATCCAAGGGTCCTTCCTGTGCTGGTGATATTGCTGAAACCTGCCTAGACTCAAAAAAGACTCAGAGAGGGATAAGAGTCCTGCAGGGAGGAAGACACAGGGATTTTTTTTTTTTTTTTTGCAATGACCTCAAGATAAAAAAAAATAAAAGAAAATAAAGAACGAAAACGAATCACTCCCACAGAAGTCCGTGCCAAAATAAGAGAATGAGAGTAGGCCGGTTCTGCTTTGGTTGATGAAAGGATGGTGAATTCAAAAAATGATCAAAAGTGACATTGTGGGCCAACTAAGAAATATCAAAGGAGCCTGTACTGTCGATTAGTCGCGGATTTCACTGTCCGCTGGGGAGCAGCTCCGTGAACGTTTGCTGAGTGATTGTGGGGAAACTGTAGTGGCTGGTGTGACAGATATAGCCATGACACTCACCGGGGTCTCTCTTCTGCTTCACTTGGTTCCTTGCCTTTCCTCTTGACTTTTCCCCTGCCCTTGACCTTCTCCTTCCTTTCACATGGATGGAGCTATGTCAGGAACATTCTGGGGGATACTAAGATGCGTGAGACACAATCCCTGCCCTCAAAGAAGTCTCTATCTGATGGAGGAAACAGAAGTAGACCTGGCAATGTTGTATTTTTTGTTTTGCTTGAGAACAAATTCTGATAAAATTGTAAGAAATCAATGGGGTTGGAGTGGTCATGTTACATTAATTAATGAGCAGTGATTTTTATTACTGTCAAAGCCATCTATTATATCTGAGTTCCTCGAGTTTTAGAGTGCCAGTTCATTAACAGCTGTACTAATCACACTTCTTCTGGGTGACTGCTGTCTTTCTTTGTGGGAAATTTAATCTGTATCCCAGCCTTTGCCTGTCTCAGTCACATATATTAACTTAAGTCTTCAACTTTCAAATATGACATGAGGCCAGGCACGGTGGCACAAGCCTGTAATCCCAGCACTTTGGGAGGCCAAGGTGAGAAGATTGCCTGAGCTCAAGGGTTCAAGACCAGCCTGGGCAACTTGGCAAGACCTCGTCTCTACAATAAATCAAAAGATAAGCGGATGTGGTAGCGTGTTCCTGTAGTTCCAGCTACTTGGAAGGCTGAGGCGAAAGGAGCGTCTGAGCCCAGTAGGTCGAGGCTGTGGTGGCTGTGAGTGTGCCGCTGCACTCCAGCCTGCTGCTGCACTCCAGCCTGCCGCTGCACTCCAGCCTGGGTGACAGAATGAGACTCCAACTAAAAAAAGAAAAACAAATATGACACAAATGTGGCAAAATACAGTTTGTCCTTTGGGATTATTCTGTAATAGTTTCAAGATTCATGTCAGTTGAATGGTCTGAGTTGATGAAAGGGCTGTAACTTTCAACTTTCAGGGGGAATGCAGAGTACCTGGGAATTTTGTTGTATTCTTCAATGAAAGAGAGAGGGGTTTGTTGTGGGGATATAGCAAAGGCACTTTCAATTGTGAGCTGACATCTTGGTGCTTTTGGTTTCACTTTCTTTTCTGGCTTCCTTGAACAATTCATCATCAGTGGGTCCATCAGTGCCTTTGGCCTTCTGTGTCCCAAGACACACCAGCCAGCAGAGGAATACAGGGTTAGTGATCAGTGCTTATGGTCAGTGGTGACTTGTGATAGTTATGGGGTTCTGGTGCTAGCAGTCTACCTATCAGTGAAAAGTAGCTCCAGTGCTACTGTTGCACAGATGCAATCCGCTATGAAGTGCTGACTGTATGCCTGGAAGACTGTTTTCCACATAAATAAGTAATCCTGGCCTCGTGGAGTTTTGAGTCTGTAGAATCCATCCCTCCTTCTTCTTGTACCACCATCTTGATATTTTGGAGAGCCACTTCCCCCTCAATCTGAATCTGTGGGAAACCATGTCTCATAGGGTTGAACTTGGTGGTATCTAGAGCCAGAGCTCCTGGGTTTGAGTCTTGGCTCCACCAATGTTATTCCCATAGCATCCTGTATACACATACATTAGTGTCGCACATACCTTATTCTTCATGTTGATTCTCCTAAATCTGTCCCCAACTGGCTGAGTTACTGGGAGCTCTCCCAGTTGTCATTTCATTTTCATGTGGGCGACATCAGCTGCTAGCCCTGGAGCATGATCGGAGCTCAGGGATTAAATGGAGGCCCCTATCCTAGATCATGACAGGATTTGCTGTGGAGTGCCAGTGTACTCCCATTAATGTGGATTTTTAAAAAAAATCTCATTCTTTGAAGTTGGAGAACAATGTCTCCTTCCACCTAAAAAGCAATCGTAGCACTTGCCAAGCTGCGTTTTTCTCCCCCTCCCCCCCGCTAAATATAGTATTGCATGGTGTCCAGATCCTTGAATGATTGGCTAATGTTTAAGGTAGTCCAGTCTTTTGGAAACTGTTAGTAGACTTGAAACTGTGATGATATTGCCTGATTATTAATAATTTAATGGTTTTTTTCATGTGTAGATAAGATCTTTTTGACAAGTTAAAAACTTGTGAACTCACACGCTTCGTGTATTTTGGCAGGTGCATTTGTGAAAAGGACTTCTTGAAGGTAATAACATAACTTTTGTCATTATTTCTCTATTGTAAATAAGATTATTTTGAAGAAGTTTTTTCCCCCTAATTAAGTACTACATGTCAAAGAATAGGAGAATGGAACAAATTAGGTATGAATTTTTGTCCTCAGTAGAAAAGTTAAAATGCAGCTCATTGAAAGCTGTTCTGTCAGATGAATGAATGTTGTCTTTGAGGAAAAAGAAAAGTGAAGGAGAAAGAAATATAGAAAAATTATAATTCATCCTTTAATGTGGTGGGTTTATATGCTTTTAGCGCGCTTCTTTTCATTATTGTTTATAGGCCTTGATATATTGATATGTTATATCACAGACACTAAATCACATCTCTGCATTTTTAAGTGTTCAAGGAAGAGTTGTCCAAATAATAAAGTGTCTGCTCATATGGTCTGAATCTCAATTTCTGAGTGACAATTTTATTCTCACTCCTCTGATATACATTTTGTATGAACTTAGGGATTCTCCTAAAATTCCTTCTTCTCTGGCTTGAGTGACTTTATTTTATTTTGCATTTTGATATGCTAAATGTCCAAGCATTAAGACAGAAAGAATTCCAGTTATAATAGAATGGATAGAAACATCAGGGAGATGAAAGCAATATTAGTACTGTTATTTGAGAGTTGATTATTAACTTGCATTAATAGATGTTTAATAAATTGAAAACTCAGAATGCTGAGACCCTTGTATCTCATTTTATTTAGCTTGTTTAGAGAAGAAAATATGTTTTGAGCTCTTCAGTCTTGCTACAACTGTGCTGTAAGAAAGCAATTTTAGTAGAAAAAATGGATTTGGATCACAGTTTCTTGTTGAATTTTGTAGAATTTGTCAGTTAGGAAAAAAAATTGCTTGCTGAAAATGTTCTCTGCTTACATGTCCTAATCTCAGTTCTGATGTTATTTGAACAATTGTCGACAGGCCTCTTTACCTTACAGTAGTTAGGAGTAAAAACATTCATTCTCAATGTTTTTGTTTCATTTTTGTGCCTTTAAAACTTGATTAAAAGTCGGCAGGTTGCTGGGAGTTCTAAGTGAATAGACATTGTCATTAGCTCTTTGATAATGTTCTCTGTGTTCTATAAACCAAGTAATCAGGTTTAGCTTGTACTTGTTCTGTCAAAGTTCCCAGGGGGTTTACTAATGAAAACAAAAGGGCATTATATAAACCAGCATTCTGATTAAAATAATTTGAAAATGGATATTGTAGCCCCATGTGCTATTTTTCTGACCCTAGTTTCCGCGAGTTCCTCTCTGGTATTACTTCAGCTATTACAAGTCAGGGCGAATTAACCAAGGTCATGTCTATACCCACATTTTAATTACCTGGCTTTGTAGATGGCTTGTTGAAATTGCGTTCATGTGGCAGGTTGAAACACAACAAATTTATAGTAAGGATAGCTACCTAGCATTCAAAGCTTCTTTATGTACGCTGTCTTTCATGGGAAGACTATTTTTTTTTTTAACATTTAAAAAATACACTCTTTTAGCTTATTAAAAAAGAAGAAAAATTTGCACAATGGAAGGAGTTTTGTTGTCTAGAGACCATAGTGGTTTATGGCATGATAATATGGACTCTAAATCAGGCTTCCTTAATCAAGGCACAGCCTCAGTTGTCGGGGGGCTGGCTGTTACTCGTTAGATGCCAGTAGCTCCTGTTAGGTCAAGAAAACAAGCAGATAGGAGAAGAGAGAAAGGAGACGGGAGGCTTGACAGTAACACAGGTTTATTCCAAGGAGGAGAACCTGCAAAGGCTACTCCAGAAAACTGAAGCCCACCACTGCTTACAGGCTAGGGCAGTTATAGAGTTTGGAAGGGAATTTTTGTGGTTGGCATTGCTAGGGAGTAACTAAGCCTTATGATTAAGTAAATTGAGAGGAAGCCTTGCTGCTAGGCTAGGTGCTAGACAGGTTACGTTGCAGCCTAACCTGGTTGATAATTTTCCATCCCGGAGCAGCTAGCAAAGTGGCAGGCATCTTTAAGATGGCATTACCCGGGCTAACAGCTCCCTTTCCTCCATTATAACATTAGAAATGTCTCTAGACATTGCCAAGTGTCACCTGGAGGAAGGGGGGAATCATCCTGAGTTGAGAAACACTGCTCTAAATTATGGCATGATAATGTGAAAAGGACTTATTGAAGGTAAACATAACTTTTGTCATTATTTCTCTATTGTAAATAAGATTATTTTGAAGAAGTTTTTTCCCCCTAATTAAGTACCACATGTCAAAGAAGTAGGAGAATGGAACAAATTGGGTATGAATTTTCACCTTCAGTAGAAAAGTTAAAATGCAGTTCATTGAGAGCTGTTTAAATGAGGTGACTAGATCAAACCTAATATTAATCAACTAGTTAATAATTTTGGCAACACTATTTACAATGAAAATGATAAAACAATGGTTAGACAATTTAATACAGGTTTTATTTTACTGTATCATTTTTGCCTCATTTATGTTATCTTTTGGTGTGTTTCTATGACACATTTAGTTGAGTTTTATGTAGTTTCTCCTAAGAAGTTATTTTTTTCTTGGGTGCAGAAAACACATTTTAATCTCTACTGATAGTTTGCCTTGTCTCACAGCCTCCTATATCTAATCTAAGTTCCTTTGATTACAGTTAAATTATGCTGATTCGACATTTTGGATATAATGTTTCAGCTATTAAGAAGAAAATAAATTCTTTCTAGAAGTAGAACATTTTTCTATAGCCCTTTTAATATTTGAATTGGGACCCAGAATAAAACTCCTCTAATGAACTTCCAATATTGATGTACCTTGATCTCCTCATAGAAATATCATGTCATATAAATTTTACAGTTTTAAATATACTAATAAACAGGAATTATTATCATGATGGCGGATATTCACCAAACTGGGTAATATGCAAAAGCTTTACTTACATTTAGTCATTTAATGCTTCAAGTGCCTCGAGGCAGGTACTATTGCTGTTACGGAGAGAGAATAAAGAAGCTTTAAGTTCTCACCTACCCAGGTGCTGTTGTTCAAGGTGAGTGCCATGACTTGAACCAAGGATTTCTGACTCTTAAAAATGCAGCTCTCAGTTCCTGTAGAGCCTGCCTGCTACCTTTAGTTCTCCTCTGTCACATCCCCTCAGGCTCACCTCTGTAGTGCACGCTGGACCAGCCTTTCACTGCCAACATCTAATTCTCTGCCTGAGGAGATTTTTGGTTTTAGGGACTTAGGGCAGGCCAGAAGTTCCAGAAAATTAATACCCCTCTCTCCTTCAGCACTCTCAACTAATGACTGGTGGGAGTTGTATAAATATTCTGACTCTGTCAACCCTAAGATGAGATAGCTCTGAGGCTCTTCTACACTGGATAGTGGGATTCTTCACCTTCGGTAAGCTCTATTGCCCTTGATGACAGAGATAATATATATTTTGTTGACCACCTTCCCTTTCCTATCTTACTTTCCTGCTCCCCTATTACTGTTTCCTGAATCACTTCCCAAATAAACTGCTTGTAGCAGAATCTTTACCACAGGGCCAGCTTCTGAGGGAATCCAAACTAAACCAGTTATCTTTCCAAAAATGTGCTTTGATGAAGAGGTTGACATATCGTTGATTTTGAACCCATAGTAGAGTTTCACATTGATGGACTATAAACTTAAAATTTTACATTTTTCTTGAATGTTAGATTAGCAGTTCACATATCTTCAGCTAATGTATCAAAGGGTATTTATCATGTCATAATAAATTTCCCAAAGTTTACTATTTAGAGTGAGTTTCTACACTGAAGTTTAGAAAGGGAAGAATCCAGGTGGAGTCAGCAGTCTTCCTGAGTTGAGTTGATGGAAATGGGAGTTCAGGGAAGCCAAGTGACTAAATTTGCAGGATAAAGTATGGGGCAGGAGACAGCTACACAGAGAGGGACTATCCAGAAATCTTCAATAGATGAGTCCATTAAAAAGTTGTAACTATGTTTAGGAAAAAGTTAAACTATGTTTAATAGGCAAGAGGAAAGATGGATTTTATTAAATAAAACAAGGGAAAGATTTTATATATAGTTTCCAAAACAAACTTGTAGAGATGGAAATTAAAATGTTGGAAATGAAAAATATAATGGATAGAATTAAAAGACAGGTTACACATTATGGAAGAAAATCTTAATAAACTTGAAAAGGTAGCAATAGAATCTGTTCAAAATGAAACAAAGAGACAGTAGACTAGCAAAAAACAAAACACACACACATACAAATATACACATACTATATATATATTCACTATAAAGTCTGAAGAACTACTAAAATACCACTACCATGAGTTATAGTTAATAACTCTGTGGGGGACCAGCCCCCACGTGGAGATTTAGGGTGTCCCTGGAAAGGTGTGGTGGCGTCGGTGATTATTCCTGGGGAACAAAGGGATTAGACTCCTGTCTAGTGCAGGGGCCGATTCTGCAGGAGAGATAGACATAGAGAGAGAGAGAAAGAGAGAGAAAGCGAGAGAAAGAAAGAGAGTGGACCACTGTTCAAACGGATTTGAGCAGAAGCCGTGTAATGGAGGTTTTCATGTTCCTTTTATCCCAAATTTGCGCGGGCAAAATCACGAGACTTTCACGTGAGCACAAAGCTGGGTGGATGAGGGGCGCCCCCCCACCCACCAGGTGTTTGCTCAGGTATGAGGAAGGACAATCCCACTAA
>CAUYQG010165762.1:0-15904 GCA_963574415.1 Tarsius wallacei
TGGTAGCACGCGCCTGTAGTTCCAGCTACTTGGAAGGCTGAGGCGGAAGGATCGCCGGAGCCCAGCAGGTCGAGGCTGCAGTGGCCAGGAGCGGCCACTGCACTCCAGTCTGGGTGACGGAATGAGACTCCGACTCAAAAAAAAAAAAAGGAAAGTTTTTTGTCTTTAAACAAAGTGATGCTGGTTTTTATTCTTTTTTGATTTTCTTTTTAACTGTTTTATTGTGGAGGATTTTTTATTAAAAAAACAAAACAAAACCATGAAACTGCAGAGAATAGTCTAAGGAAGCCCTAACACCCATCACCCGGCATCCAGTCACCAGCTGTGGCCAGCCTTGTGCCATCTACACCCCTAGCCACATGCTGTCCCCAGTTATTTTGAGGCAACCCCGAGCTATCCTATCCTTTCATATTTCAAAATTTTACTGAATTTCACTGAAAGATAAGGACTCTTGATTTTTTTAAAGGGTCAAAATACCAGCCAGGCATGGTGGCTCATGCCTGTAATCCCACCACTTTGCAAGGCCAAGGCAAGAGGATTGTCTGAGCCTAAGGGTTCAAGACCAGCCTGGGCAATTTGAGGAGAACTCTCTCTACATTAAGTCAAAAAGTTAGCCAGGTGTGGTGGCGTGTGCCTATAGTTCCAGCTACCTGGCAGGCTAAGGCGAAAGGATTGCCTGAGCCCAGCAGGTCGAGGGTGCAGTGGAGTGAGCGTGCCCCTGCACTCCATTCTGGGCAAAAGAGTGAAACTTCGACACAAAAACAAAACAAAACAAGAGTCAAAATACCATCATCACACTCCAAAAAAAAGGCTCAATGGTAATTCTTTTTCATCTAGTTAGTGTTCAAAGCTGTTGAAAGTTTTTTACATCAGTCATAGACCCTTACACCTGGAAAGGCGGAGACCCTGGCCTGTGTGTTCCTCTCATTTGATCGTGTATGTCTGCCTCGTAGGCAGCAGCCCATCTCCCCCCAACACGGTAGGTAGGAATGATCTTGGGCCAAAACCCAGGTCAGAATCCTCTTCCCTCTCCTCCCACCCCTCGGGCCAGAAGTGAGTCAGGACCACTGCTGTGGGCTCCACCACGGATGCTCCGCAAACTCGTGTTCAGCTGGATTGAGCTGCACTTGGATGCTGGAACACAGGGGTAGGTCGAAGGCCTCAGCCCAGAGGGGAGTGAAGAACAGTGGGCAGCCCACCCCCAGCAGAAGCAGGTCCACCAGGAGAAAGTCCACGCCCAACACTGGGGTGGGGTGGTCAGCTTCCTCCTCCAACTATCCGGAACAGAGCCCATGTTCCCAACTATTCGGTGGAAGGGCCTTGCCCACCTGACCTTGCTCCAACTCCAGCAGGTCCCATGGGATGCTGTCCCTAAGCACTCTACATCTAAGTGTCTCCTCCTCCAGGGAGCCTTCCTAGAGTCCACCTACCACTAAAGGCCCACTGATTTTGGTCTTCCCTGTCCTCTGGACCTTACCCAGTCCACCCTTTACCGAGGCTGTGGATCAGTTGCCACCCTTCTCGTGTAGCTGTGAGCCCCTGAACAGCAGGGACCATGCACTGACCTTCCCCACTGTCAGCTCTCAGTGACTGCTTACAGCTGAACACAGCACACCCCCTTTCTACCCTGCAATCTCCCTTCTCCCTCCCATCCTTACTGATTCTCCCCATCTCTCTGGTCCTTTTCTTGCTTTTTAAACCAAGACTTCTCGCCTACAAATCCATTGATTGTGAAGCACCACTGTGTGCAGGTGCAGGACCAAGCTTCACTTCCCAAGGTGAGGTCAGCAAGCGCAGTGACAGAATGTCACGCATGCCTAGTCATGGGTCCCAACCCTCCACCTCTCCATCCACACAGTCCCACAAGGCCGGGCTCTGGGTGTTGACAACTCAGACCTAAGCCAGATCCCTCTAGGCTTCTCTTTGGTGGAGATGACACTAAAGGTGGAGAAAGATTTTCACATCCAGGTCTTAACAAATTCTTGGGTCAACCCAGGAGGTGCAGGTTGGGTGAGACTAACATGTCCAGTTCTCAGCTGATGAAAGTGAAATGCAGAGAGGCTGTGCTTCACCCTTGGGGCATACTATAGCACAGCGGGGAAGAGAAAGCCTGGACCTGAGTCCAGATTTCAATGCATTTCAGTGATCTATGAAGTGGACCTCCAGGAGATCCCATGTCTCCAGGAGACCCCCACATCTACAGTGCTTGATCTGGTCCCCTCCTAAGCCCTGTGTCGTCACCCAGAAAAACCTCCCTCCTCTCAACGTCTAGTGCTCAGAGAGTTGGGTGTAACCCCAGTGTGGCCTGACTATCCCCCAACTCCTTATATTACAGCTGAAGTAACTGAGTCAAGATGGGGGAAATGCCTCAGGATTTATTGAGCACCTACCATATTCACCAGGCTCTTTACATCCATTGTCTAATGCTCACAATGCCCTACAAGACAGACCTCAGGACCCCATTATTCATGTGAAAAGGGGCTCCAACCAGCCAAGCCCCAATATTTTTGCAACCTCATTGGTCAGAAATGGGAACAAACGTCTGTGTCAAAGCTGTCAGCAATTATCTGCTTCATATTGTGGAAAGACAGCTCTTTTGTTCTGGAGAAAATAATTTAGAAGATTTTTTTGTGTAAGAGTGCAGCCAAACTCCTCTTCTGGACCGGAGAGGGTGGATGTGATGAGAAGCACATGATTTGGGAGACAATGTGGTCTCTCTTTTTCTTATTCTCTCTCTTAGCTCAGTCTGATAGGACTAACCCTAGACTCTGAGTCACAGGGCTACGGCCAAAGGCACCCTCATAAAGGTATGGGTGAGCCGGGTACGGTGGCTCACGCCTATAACCCCAGCACTTTGAGAGGCCTAGGCAGGAGGGTTGGTTGAGCTTGGGAGTTTGAGATCAGCCTAGGCAACTTCATCACTACCAAAAAAAATTAGCCCACACCTGTGGTCCCAGCTACATGAGAGGCTGAGGTGGAAGGATTACCTGAGCCCAGGAGGTCAAGGCTGTGGTGAGTCATGATTGTGCCACTGCACTCCAGGCTGGGTGACAAAAGTGAGACACAGACTAAAAAATAATCAAGGTATGAGTGGCCCCTGGGCATCAGGTCCAACCTAAGATAAGAGGCAGGCGAGGGGCTGGGGAGGTGCCCTTGGAGGCATGGGGCCTTCAGATCCCAGGATCAGGATCAGGGCACCTGCTACATGATTTTTCCTTACTTAGCTAAGCCCTAAGTGATGCTTGCTTAGACCCCAGAGTCTGGTCTTAGCCAGACTTTGCAAATTACGGGAATTAAGCCTGCCTCCCAGATTGGAGGCTAGGGGTTTGAGGAGTAAAGAATTAGCCTGAAAGTGTCCCTAGTGAAGAGGTGGTAGGCAGGGCCCAGGAACGGCCGTCAGCCGGAACGGGGTGTTGGCAGAAGCACCACCACAGATTTTGGGAGACGTGCAAGAATTCCTTGGGGGGGTCCCCAAAACTACTTTGGAGGGGAACCTGGAAAAGACTGGCCTTGCTGCGCACAGCAGGAAGGGGAGGGGCTCACGTGTGGCCGTGTTAAAAAAAAAAAGCACAGTCCTCACAGACAGGAAGTCAGAGGCATCTGGGTACTAGAGATGAGAAAACTGAGGCCCCAAGAGGCTGGGTGCGTTGCCCAGGGTTCCTTCCCAGCCCCTTCTCTCCTGGCTAGAGTAAGAATGCAGTACTCCGGGCCGGGTTCAGTGGCTCAGCCTGTAATCCCAGCACTTTGGGAGGCCAAGGCGAGTGGATTGCCTGAGCCCACGGGTTCGAGATCCTCCCGGACAACTTGGTGAGACCTCATCTCTACAATAAATCAAAAATTAGCCGGGCATGGTAGTGCACGCCTGTAGTTCTGGCTACTTGGAAGGAGGAGGCGGAAGGATCGTCAGAGCCAGCAGGTTGAGGCTGCGGTGGCCGGGAGCGTGCCACTGCACTCCAGTCTGGGTGACAGAGCAAGACTCCAACTCAAAAAGAAAAAAAGAATGCAGCACTCCTGCCTCACAGAAACCAGCTCCCCTGGACCCACTAGTTGGCTGGTCCGGTTCCCTTGGTCACCCTCTCCCTGCCTGCCGGTCGGAGGCTCTTCTGCCTTGAGGAGGAATGGGGTTCTAAGCTGGGCAGCCTGCCCTGACAGGCTGTGATTGACTTTCTACCTCCCTGCCTGGCCAAGCAATAATTAGGATCCCTTTTTCCATATTAAGCAGCTGCTGTCACCGCCACTTCATGGTTCTCCTAATCACATCTCTCCTTCTTCTCTGTATCCTGGAGGCAGGTTTCTGACATGTCCGCTGTTTTATTTCCCTGTGAAAAAAGCAGAATTTTGGAGTTGGAGTATGGAAGTGGCGGGGGTGGGGTGGCGATGGCTTTCTTAGAATATGAGCAAGGCCCTTGTCACTTCCAAGGCAGACCCAGCCTAGGTGAAACAGGTCACACCCTGCGGAGGAACTAGGAGGGACTCCTCACGACCCATGACCAACCTCACCTGTCTCTACTGCCTGAATCCCCTCATTAGAGACTGATCCCTTTCAGCAGGGCTTGTTAAGAATACGGAGGCTCCTGGAGGGAGACGTGTCACACTCTTGGGTGATATCTCGCAGGCATCTGGGCTGACCTGCTGGCCCACTCTTCCCCTGCTCTGCCCTGACCCAGTGGGCTGCCCCCACAAACTACATTTCCCAGGTCCCTTGCCTGCTGGCTTCCTATCAGGTTAGACCAATGGAGGCTGCCGGCTGGAGGCTGGTGGGAGGGAGAAGAGGAGAAGCCAGGGTATTTCTTCCTCTCTGGTTTGTGTCTCTGCCAGTGGCTGTTTATCAGCTTCCACAGTGTCCCCCCATGGTTCCAGCCTGGGAAGGTCCTGGGCAGCCTCTCCTCTGCAGTCCAGCTCCCGGCCCCAACCCTGATCCTCCAACCTAGGATGGAGCTGGCTCCTGCCATTAGTGATCTCTGGGTCGCTTTCCTGTCTCCCGTGTCAGTTCTTCCAGCTCCTCTGTAACTCATTCTGCATATTATATTCCCTATTGAACTACCTGCCAAAAGTTGTTTTCCTGCTTGGACCCTCACTGACACAACATCTCAAACTTAAAATATCTGCTGAGCACAGTGGCTCACGCCTGTAATCCCAGCACTTTGGGAGGCTGAGGTGGGTGGGAGGATTGCTTGATCCCAGGAGTTCAAGACCAGTCTGGGCAACATAGCATGACCTCGCCTCTAAAATAAAAATAAAAATAAAAATTAGCCCTGCATCGTGCCTGTAGTCCCAGCTACTCAAGAGACTGAGGCCACCAGATCACCTAAGTTCAGAAGATCGAGGCTATGGTAAGCCATGGCCATGCCCACTGCCTTCCAGCCTGGGAGACAGAGGTGAGACCCCCGACTCAAAAAAAACAATACAACCCACACAAAAAAAAAAAACAAAAAAAATTTTGACATGGAATTGTGGATTCCATCTCCTGCAACATGTCTCTCTTCCTCAGTTTTCCCAGCTCGGTAAATAACACCACTGTGCACACCATACTCAGTTCAGAAAGCAAAACATCCTTCATTTTTTCCTCCATACATAGACCTGTAGCCAATCCACTTCCAAGTATATACCTTGAGTCCTAGGTTTCTATCATTATTGTCATCCCTTCCCTGCCTGGGCCTCCTGACTGGTGTTCCTGCTTCTCCCCTAGTCTCTCACAATCCACTTTCTGCATGGCATCCCAAACATCTTTTAAAAACATGACTTGGTCAGGCTCGGTGGCTCAGCCGTAATCTCAACACTTTGGGAGGCCGAGGCAAGTAGATTGCCTGAGCCCACCAGTTCAAGACCAGCCCAGGGAACTTGGTGAGACCTCATCTCTACGATAAAATAAAAAATAGCCAGGTGTGGTAGTGTGCATCTGTAGTTCTGGGCTACTTGGAAGGCTGAGGCAGAAGGATTGCTGAAGCCCGGAAGGTCGACACTGGGGTGGCCATGAGCGCGCATGCCACTGCACTCCAGCATGGGTAAAGGAGTGAGACTCCAACTCTAAAAACAAAACAAAACAAAACAAAAAACTCAGACCATGTCCTCCACTCCCATGCAAATTCCTATCCAGGGCCAATCAGGATGTGCTCATTCATGTGTAACACCACCAGTTTCTGGTTATCTTAAGAAAGAAGGGTCTCTGCTGGAGGACACTGGGGCCTTCAGAATGGATGACAGGAGACTCTAGGTTTGGAAAACAGGTAAGAAGCCTCTTTTGGCAGGAACAGCCTGGAAGAACAGGCCCAAGGCATCTTCCATCTTCAGCCACTTGAGAGTCAAAGTTTAGGTCAAGGTGAGCAGTTGGCCAAGCCAGGTCATTTGCCAAATCCTAGTGGGGGTGGAGAGACGGAGAGAGGATGAGTCCAGCCCCTCTAGCTTCCCTCTCTCTGCCCCCGTATGGGAGGACGGGTGGGCTACAAATAGTCAAAGCTTAATGGATGTCCTCACATGACCTTGTGGGGGCCCCCGCCAGCTCATCCACCTACCCCACCCCTTGGCTCGCTCCACATCATGTGAATATCCGTTCCAGAACACGACCAGACTCCCCTGCTCGCACCGTCTCCCAACGGGGCTGCCCCAGACAGGAGCGATGCCTCAACCCCGGCTGCCCGCGGGCCTCTCTCACACTCTGCTTCTGCTGGAGGGGTGGGAAGGCTAACCTGTATGTGGTGGGAGCCAGACCATGCTCCAGTCTGCTGTGCAGGATGATCCTAATCTAGCCTTTGGGGTCAGTGCATCTGTGGGCCCTGAGTATGGTCAGGACAGTTTAAGCCTTTGGCTGCTCCCATTAAAGGAGTATCTTCTGGTGCCAGCCACCAGTCCCCAACCCCTGGCCCAGATCTGTGGGTCAAGTGAGGTCCCAGAGGCAGCACTCACCTCAGTGGGCATGGAAGCCTGTCCCTCTGTGTCACATCTCCAAAACGCATCCCCTCCTGCCTCTCCCCACCTCCTGTATCACCAACAACTGCAAAATTCCAGCCGAAAGCATAGAAGACAGGTGCTTGTCTCTGGCTTTATTCTTTTAAGAAAAAACAGTGAAGATACATACCCTAGAAAACTGAGTGGGGTATAAAACCAATCCTGCGGTCTGAGGAAATGTTAAATCAGCGAATTGAAATGCCGAGATGAAAGCTGGGAGGCTGGGTGGAGCCTGTCACACCCGTGCTCTGACAGCAGCAGGGTGGGATAGGGGGGCACTCAGCCCAGCCAGGGAAGGGGCCGCAGGTGGTGCCAGCATCCCATAGCCCCCATTTGACTCTCTTCAGCCTCTGGGCTCTCACGGTCTCTCCTCCTCCAGCAACATAGTATGGTTTGTGGGGAGCTGTCTTGCTTCAGCCCCTCTCACCACCATATCATACTTCAGTCCCCACTTCCCAATCACGTAGCAGAGAGCTCCCTAATAGTGGCCTCAGGGAGTTTGGCCAAGAGGCGTTAGCTTCCTTGGCTGCCCAGAAATGGCCTTTTGTGCTGGACCTCCTAGGGAAAGTGACCCTGCTGCCCTCCCTTCCATCAGAGAGAGTTTAGCCCTCAGGAAGTAGACTGTATTTCTGTCTCCCTGGTCCCTGGAGGGTCCCAAGTGACTAAGACTAACTCCTCAGGGGAAAGTAAGGAGAGAAACAGGTGACTGGGATCATGAAGAAGGGCCCATTGGGGGTAGCTGCTCAGTGCTAGGCTGTGAGATGAGGTGCAAGGGAGAATCAAAGAATATTTGGGGAGGGCCAGGTGTGGCAGCTCATGCCTGTAAGACCAACACTTTGGGAGGCTGAGGTTAGAGGATTGCTTGAGGCCAGGAGTTTGAGACCAGCCTGGACCACATAATGAGATTCCGTCTCTACAAAAAAAACTTTTAGTTAGCCAGGTGTGGTGGCTGAGGTGGGAGGATCTCTTGAGCCCAGAAGTTAGAGGTTACAGTGACCAATGATTATGCCACTGTACTCCAGCCTGGGCAACAGAGCAAGACTCTGTCCCTAACAACAACAACAACAAGAATAATAATAATAACTGGAGAGGAGAACAGCAACACAAAAAGCAGCCAGCAAGGTAGAGCAGGGCCCGCAGGAGAGAAGGAGAGCCCATGGGCATCATCCCGGGTATCTGAGCTGAACCCATGCCTGGAGGGATCATGCAGAACCTCAGAAATGGCAGCTTGTAGGTGGGAAGGTGGAAGAAAGCCCTGACGCCCACCCCACTTGGTTGTCACCATACCCAGACTATTTTGTCCACTAATGAGCTGTCTTCCCCCACGCAGCGTCTGTCCATGTGGTTCTGCGGGAGCCTCCACACGCTAAGCCAGCTGGGTGAGTCTTTTAAGACAAAGTAGGGTCTTCCTTGGCACAGCACTGAGCTTGACACCATGAGGTTTCAGGAAAAACACTGGGGAGACAAAGTGGACCCCCAGCTAGATCTGACAAGGCCTCGGCTGAGGAAAGGAGGGTGGCTCATCCTTTAGAGTACCCCTCCCTTAAGAGCCAGCTTCAAGGCGCCCACAGCAGGGAGGCTGAGCCGGCCTCTCTCTCTTTCCGGCTTCCAACACTCTTGTTTTCCTGAGTACCCTTGAATGAGGGGTAATCATTCCAGAGACTCAGCAGGCGATGTTTGGTTGCCCTTAGGGAAAAGGGAAATATGTCCAAGTCTATTTGTTTAAATTATTCAGCCCTCCAAGTTTCAAGGCTGCGTGAAGGAGCGCCCCAGGCTGACCAAGGCCATCAGCTCCACAGAAAGTGCACCCAAGCCCAAGGGGCCACCAAGCGCCGGAGGCTGGCAGCTGGGATGGGGGCGGCTCCAGACCTTAGAAAACCCTCCTGTTGAGGCCCTGGGAGCATGTCCCTTTCACTGCAGCTTGAAGAGACATTGGATAAAGAATGTCACCGCCGGGCCTGGTAGCCTGGTAATGAACCATTCTCAGTGCCCTGCATGGAAAGGCAATTAAAGCAAGAATTAAAAAGCCATCGCATCATTTAAAATCCAATAACACGGCTGGCCTGAAATGTGTCCTCAGTCCCTGGGGAGGGTGGAGGTGGGCGTGGGAGGTACTGAGGGCAGGGGGCTGCAACCTCAATGTAAAAGAGGCAGAAAGGGAGAAGAGGGTGGGGCGACCTGGAGGCTCTGAGGTTGCATACAGCCAAAATCTGTTCCTCCATTCCCTCTCAGGGCCCTCCCCAGTGACCCCAGCTTTAAGGATGTCCTCTTCTCCAGAGTCCTTCAGAGCTGGCTGCCCATGCTAAGTGCCATCTCATGGTATTCAGCGTTTGATTCCTAGCTGTTCATCCTTCCCTCTCAGGCAGAGCAAGTGCTCCCACAGGGCCGGGCAGTGCTCACACTATCCAGGTGCACGTGCCCCACCATGTGCACACTCCCTTCCCCCACCAGGTGCCTAGGAAAGAGCTAACACTGGGTACAGAATCACTCACTCCTTGCTGCAGCTTTACATACTGCCCTGAACTAAATATCGGCCTACCCTGCCCTGCCTTACCTCCCCATGACCCAGCAAGGCCATCCCCCAAATGAAAACAATAAAACTCTAGATCTTCATTAATCTGGGTGTTAAACACAGAGTGAGTATGGCCATCTTTCCCTTCTGTTTCCAATGTCTGCAAAGGGCTCATGCACATTCCTTCCTGTAAAAGCTCTGAATTTGTTTCTCACGCCTAAGAGAGCTAGAGAATTTCTAATCTACTGAGATGACGTTAACCCTTTTCACATCAAATAACACCCTCCTGCAGGTAATCTTCCTGTCACAAGTGGACTACCTTGATGTGACTTGGAAGGGAGCGGGGGATACTCCATTCCCTTTCATTTTCCAGCCTCCTTAGTAAAATTCGAACGCAGGAGGATTCGGGTTTGATTGGAGCTGTTCTTGCAATTTATGCCTCCTGTCCCTCGAGGGCTTACACGTGTCTATTTTAAATAAACTCCCCCTTTTCCTCTCCTTTTTTACAAAGAAAAACTGCAAATCTTCTCTGAGAAGAGCTTTTCTTTGGGGTGGAATTCACTTCTGACAGTCAAACATTCCTGAGATGGGGCCCTGGGTGAATCATGATTAAATGAATTATCTCTGTGATGGGGTCTTGCCTGAGAGCTGAGGATGTTCTCTCCAAGTTCTGCAGTGTTTGTGGCTGTGCTTTCCTAATAACTTGGTTGCTCTTTCAAGAAAAAGCTTATTCTAAGCAGTGGAGAGGAAGAAAAGAGATGGATGCTGTCAAGGAAGGGAAGGGTGGGCTCCAATGCCCCCTGTTTTTAGAACTGCTCTGGGCAGTGCTTTCTTGTTTTTGATCTAGGTAAGAGTAGCTGAGACTTGTCACTATCTAAACGGCTCTCTCCAAATCCATCCTTCTTGTGTCCTGCATGCCACATGCAAGCACGAGATCATGCCTCTGTCTCACCCTGCCATCCTGAGTCTTAGGACCTGCCCATTGGGTGCATGTTTCAGTGAGATGTGGTGCAGCAGAGCCCACAAGGATCAGGAATTGAGGCGTGTGCTCGTTTGTGGTGGGAGACCAGGTTTCTGCTCAGCTAGACATCTCTGAGGGGGTGGGGCCTGGGCTCCCCCACCCCCGGGGAACTGGGGCTGTGAATGGTCCCAAGCACCAGACTGACCAGCGAATAGTTCCCACTCAATTCCTGGTGAACTCACCCTCTTCCACCAGCCTCCTACCCTTTCCCAGAACACACCCAGCCATCCAGCCTTCGCCCTGGGCCGGAGGAAGCACTTCCCCTGCCACTCTAGAGTGGGCTGGTGGGGGAGGCCTGTGTGACTGCCATCCGCAGATGTCAATAGCTGAGGCTGCATGTGGCCTGCTGTTTCCGTTTGCAGCTGCTGGCAGCCGCCCAAAACCAAAAACCATCAGCCCTGCAGATGTGGGGAAGTCAGTGACTGAGGTTTGCTGATGCAATGGAAGAGAAAAAGTTTGGACAGCGACTGCCTATTACCTGACTCTACCCTGGACGAGGTTGACATTTGAAGGAATTTGGGCTCCCATCCCCACAATATGAAACTTCTACCAAGACTTCTCTCCCTCTTCAACATGAAAGTGCAAACTTTTCTCAACACAGACTTCCTTAATCATTTATAAAAATGTGTCAGCTGTCCTTGCTTCCCATTCTAGTGCCTGGTGCCCTCAGATCAGGGAGCTGGGAGCTTTCTGACCCGAAGAGCTTGACGAGAAAGGAGAGGCCAACCTTTCCTTAGAATTAATTCGTCACTTCCAAGGCCATCTGCTTCCTCTTCACATGCATCCATCATCTCCATAAAAATACAAGTTTGTGTATTTAAAATTCAATTAAAAGGAGATGTAGTATCACAAGCTCAATTCACAGAAGGAACTGGAAAAAACCCCAAATCCCACAGAATTCCAGCCCATGGTCTCGCTCTTAGCACCCACACCCTATCCCTGGAAAAAAAGTTATGTGACCTCTTCTTGAAGTTTTATAGCAGCTGCTTTCGTGATAAACCCCCATAAATAGAAAAGAAACCCAGAAGCAAGTTAGTGATGGGGACATTTCTAGAAGTATTTTAACCACACGGAGAAATATTGACCGGGAAGTCAGCAGGGATGCTATTGTAAAACTCGACTGAGTTTCCAAGTTGTGCGTACCCTGTCAATAGTCTATGAGGCTGAAGCGAAAAGAAAAGCATTTTATTGGATTGTTTGGGGTCCAGGTTGCCAGTGCGCATTGAGTGGACTCCACAGGAAATTGGAGATGCAGGAATGTTAATTCGAGTCGCAGATGTAACACACAAACAAGCAGCTCAGCAAATTGGAAATTAATTCAGGGGGACCCATCCCTGTGTCTGTGTCTTTGTCTCCACTTGCACAATGTCTATATCACAGGCTCTTGGTGTACAGTTTCTGCTGTGGATCATTTCCCAACAAATCATTTGAGAGTTCTGAAAAAAGACCCTGAGCCATAGAAGAAAAAGAGTAAAAATATCCCACAGGTCACCAAAGTCTGTGTCCCCTGGGCCAGGGCAGAGTCGTTGCCCAAAATGCATTCCTCAGTGCTTTGCTTGACCTAGTTTTAAATGCCGTCACCGTCAACTCATATTTTTGCTCATGAGTCCAGTCGCACACCTCTGGCTCTGTCAGGGACATCAAGGACTTTGAGCACGAAGACTTGGTGACAGCCACCTCTCCTCCTCCCCTCCCTCCTGCGGCTGGTTTCTTTGCCCCTCCTTGGCCTTTACTTAACATGAGCGATGCACATTTAATTCTTAGCGGCGTCCTGGGCAAGCCAACCTTTTGAAGCCTCTCATTTTTCATTTTTGTTCCTTCGACTTTGGCACTCCCAGCAACCCCTGGGCTATTTCAGCTCATCTGAACTCTGCCTTCCTTCAGCCACTGAACCCTGGCTCTTTGAGGGAGCCATCTGGGAAACAGGGTGTGGTTGAGCTGCCCCTCCCTCCAGGGTCCCCAGGTCCAACTCTCCTTCTCAGTGGCCCCTCCCTCCCACCCACATCCTCCATCCTGTGTCCTTGGGGCCTTGGTGACATACGTCCAACAGCTCACCTGGCCGTTTCCAGCACATAGTTCCAACCTCCCAACGTCTTCTTATATTAGGTCTCTGTCCTCCCTGATGTTTGCTACATCTCCCAATTTAGTATCATCTGCAAATTTAATTAACATGCCGCTGCCTCCCTGTTCCAGTCCATTAATGGAGATGTTACGGCAGGACCCAGCAAACAATATTTTCAAGGTCGCAAGGAGAGCTAAAGTGCTCATCCCTCTGCCCTATCTGGGGGGAAGAGGCAGTCAAGTGCCCACATGTGGTGTGAGCCACTTCCTCTGAGTCCTGTGAACTTCCTTCCCCAGGCTTGGGCGAAGCTTTCACGCCTCCCCCTGCCACAGCGGCTGCACATCCGTGACAATTCCACTTGGAAAGTGAAGAACAGCAGATCATGCCTTCCTTTTATTTTCGTCCAGGTTCTAGCGGGAGACAAACAGCCACTAATGAGCATTTGTGGGGAAAGCCGATGTGCATGGTTAAGACAAAGCAGTCAGTGTTAGGCTTGGCATTCACCCAGCCCTCCATTTCTAAAGCATGAACCAGAATAGTAGAAAATGCCCGTCGAGGACCAAGGCTCCTGACAAAGAGGGAGAGAAGACACTCCTGGCGAGAGGGCTCCTCACAGGCCATCCCACGAGATCTGCAGCCCAGAGGGGCAAGAAGGGAGATTCCATAGCAGACCTGGACCGCTCCTCCCCATTAGTCTACTTTCCCCTCTTGCCTTACAAGGAGTAGTAAACCCATGGTTGCCTTCCTTCCACACCAAACTGCAGATATCTTACCACAATACTGCAACTTACTTGGCTCAGAAACACTGAAATCATGAGAGAGATCCAGGAGAGTGCTACTCACACCCCCAAAATTGATCCTGGGTTGTTTACTGTTTCCAGCACTTCCTTTCTCCGCATCCCTCACTGCAGGCCTATCTCGGGTTCGGAGGCGCCTAGTCATTTCTCATACAGAGTGTCTTGGAGGTGCCTCTGAACCAGAGCCCTGACTGGCCCCACAGAGTCAAGGCATGGGTCTCAGAGCCCTAGTGCAGAGGGTGTGGGGGCTGGTGGCCTCAAGTGTCTCCTGGTACTCAGTGGACAGGCCTGGTCCACCATCTGCAACCCTCCCAGTCCAGGTCTGGCTTCTTTAAACCTAAGAACACGTGAGCACAATCTGCACTTGTCCCGGTTGGTCAGCTCATACTATGTCATGCTCAGACACCTTGTGGGGAACGGCCTAAGGAGAGAGTATAGAATCTTTACCAGGTCACTGGTGCGTGTCTTTCCCAGATATAGACATCCCTATGGTCACTTGCCAAATAATGAGAGGCAGAAAAGTACAGTTAAAAACTGTTGTTAAAAACTTGATTCTGGGCTGTGTGCAGTGGTTGGGCGCAGTAATCCCAGCACTTTGGAGGCCAAAACCGGAGGACTGCTTGCATCCAGGAGTTCAAGACCAACTTAGGCAACACAGTGAGATCTTGTTTCTACCCCCAAAAAAACAAACAAAACAACTAGCCAGTGGCGAGTGCCTGTGGTTCCAGCTACTTGAAAGACTGAGGTGGAAGGATTGCCTGAGCCCCGCAGGTCAAGGCCATGGTGAGTCATAATTGTGCCACTGCACTCCAGCCTGGGTGACAGAGCGAGACCCCGACTCAAAAAAGAAAACTTGGTTCTGAAGCCAGACTCTGAGTTTGAATTCTGCCCCAGCCATTTTAATAGCTGTGTGACTTTGGGTCCGTTTTTTTGCCTCAGGTTTCCCACGTGTAAAATTGGTTAACAACCTCTGGGCTTTTGTGAGACTTAAAGGAGCTGACACGTGTAATAGTGGACTGTTTTTTATCACGTGCCCCAGACACTGTTGAGGTCAGGGGCCGGCAAACATTTTCTATAAAGGTCCAAATAATAAATGTCTTCAGTTTTGTGGGCCATAAGGTCACCATCCCACCTACTCAACTTTGCTGCTGCAGCCCCAGAGCAGACATAGGCAACATGTAAATGAGCGAGAGGCGCTCTGTTCCTGTTAAACTGTATTTGTGGACATGGAAATTAAATTCATGTGCCACTAAATATTATTCTTTTGACTTATATTTTTGTTTTCTTTTTGAGTTGGAGTCTCATTCCATCATCCAGGCTGTAGTGCAGTGGCACAATCACAGCTCACAACAGTCTCTGACCTTCTGGGCTCAGATGATCCTTCTGCCTCAGCCTCCTGAGTAGCTGGGACTATAGGCGCACACCACTACTAATTTTTTTTTTTTTGTAGAGACAAAGTCTCACGATGTTATCCAGGCTGGTCTCAAACTCCTGGGCTCAAGAGATTCTCCCACCTCAGCCTCCCAAAATGCTGGGATTACAGGCATAAGCTGCTGCATCTGGACAATTTTTAAAAATTATTAAACAATGTAAAAACTCTTCTTAGTTTACTGTCTGTATAAAAACAGGTGGCGGGCTGGCTGTGTCCCCTGGCTCTATTTTGCCTGCCGTGGTCTAGGTGATGTTGGTGCAGGTGTAACATGCCTCACCATAGGGTGGAGGGAGCCTCCCAGAGCATTTCTGAGCCTGACAAGCTGGAATGGGGCTGCATGTCACAACCCTTGAGCAACCAAGGTTGGTGACCTGGTCTCCAAAGCCCATCTTGAAACAGGCACTGATACTCCAGTGAGGACTAAGGTCAAGGATGGCAACTCAGTCACAAACCTTGGTATTTTGAGCTTTAATTCCTCTGAGATAAATCTCAGACTTTGGAGTCACACTGCACATCTAAGAACGGTCACTGACCGTGCTGCACACAGAGACCCGGCTGGCAGGAAGAGATGACACCAAGATGCCATCTGTTTCTATGAAGCCTTGCTAAGCAGGGAATGTAGAAGTTATCTGTATTGGGTTTGAATCTCTGCAAACACTTGTTTCATTCTGAGGGGAAACGTCAGAGTAGATGAAAAGATAGATGAGGCGGGGGTTCCGGGGCAGGAGGCAGTCCCCCTCTGGGTGTGGACAGCCCCTCTGGAAGGCGCTATGTGGTTTGCCTGGGAAAATGGCAGCACCCACCCAGAGCCTAGGAATTCTACTCCAGGCTATTCCCCACGCATCCTCTCCCTGCTCCGGTGCAGGCACTCAGCCATCGAGTGCTCTTCCAGCGTGATGTTTTCGTCACATCCTCCTCCTCGAGGCATCATGAGGACCCCAACATGCCCACCCATCAAATCTAAATCTTTCTGTTTGGTTTCTAAGGGCCAAACAGGCAGAGGGTCTTGTTCTTTTCCTCAATACCCACTTGGACCTGACTGAACCAGTCCCAGCTCATACAGAGAATCTCCATGATACCCTATCCTCTGTGCTATTCTATGTCTGTGTGTGCCCTGTCCCCCCAGATGGCTCCC
>CAUYQG010165763.1:0-18308 GCA_963574415.1 Tarsius wallacei
ATGGTTTGTCTAAGTAAAGTATGAAAAATGCTTTGAGGCCAGGATCGGTGGCTCAGCCTGTAATCCCAAGCGCTTTGGGAGGCAGAGGCAAGTGGATTGACTGAGCCCGTGGGATTGAGATCAGTCTGGGCAACTTGGCAAGACCTTGTCTCTACAATGAATAAAAAATCAGCTGGGCGTGGTAGCACGCGCCTGTAGTTTGGGCAACTTGGAAGCTGAGGCTGATGGATCGCCAGAGCCCAGCAGGTTGATGCTGGGGTGGCTGTGTGCCGTTGCACTCCAGCCTGGGCGACAGAGTGAGACTCCAACTCAAACTGAAGTATATAAAAACTTAGTTTCTTGGCCTCTAGGATCTGTCATTCAGAGATGAGTAATGAGATATGGGAGATTTTTCCATGTGGTGCCTCAGTAACATTTGAAAACTTGTATGTAACACGCTTATTGTTTTGTATGTTCTTTTTTTCCTTCCAGATGCTGTACCCCTCAAGAATTTAAACTAATGGAAGATAAATAAATAAAAGTGGATCTGGAAAAAAAAAAAATCAAAAAGTGAAACCCTCGCAGCATTTGGTGTTCTGTATCTCATCAGTTCTTTTCTAATTCTGTATTTCATAGACCACTGGTAATGCATAGTCACAGGGACCCAGAATTTCAGGGACGGGGTACAGTGAGTTGTGTTTGAAGAAATCCATTTCTCTGTCCCCTGTTGAAGGCGTGATGAGAGGCTGGACCTGCAGTGGAGTCTGGAGGGACATCAGCTGGGGGTGGTGTCTGTGGACATCAGCCACACCCTGCCTATTGCTGCATCCAGTTCTCTTGATGCTCATATCCGTCTCTGGGACTTGGAAAACGGCAAACAGATAAAGTCTATAGATGCAGGACCTGGTAAGAGTTTTACTTTTAAGGGAGGTAATAGAGGTTCATAATCCCCTTTCCAAAACCTTTAGGGATAGATGTGTTTTACAGGTCAGAACTTCTGGGTCTTGGGATGGGTGATATAGGTGCATGGCATGAACTGTATGTCACATAAAGTTTTCAGTGGGGCTAGGTACAGCACCCTCATCATACACTTCGATTTCTGCAACTAAACTTGGGTATTTACACTAAGAGAAGCAAATAAATAAACATGTAATTTCAGATCATGCTTTGCTGCCACCTGAATTTTGGTAGTGAACCTATGGACAAACAGTTGTCAGAGCTTTTTGGGTTTCAGAATAGCTATGTGGGATTGTGGACCTGTATTTGGATGATGCCGAAGGTTCCCTATTTGCTGTATTCTGAGTTGATACCTTCCTTGCCTTATAGAAGCCTCAGCTGTAAAGCAGTGTGTCTTCGTAGCTCTGTGTTGTAGTAATCTCTACTAATTTTGAGTGAAGGGTCTGATTTCTAGTGTGTGATAGACTTTTTAAGAGAAAAAGTCATTGATTTTTTTGAAGTACTATAGGACACCGTAATCTTGTCCATTAGCCTTGATAAACATCATCTGACATGATGGGAATTAATGATGTCAGTGGACTGGATTAATGTGGAACAAGCAATACAACACTTGAGGATTCCTTTGCGCCCTGTGGTTACTTGTAAATGACTGCATAGCATTCATCTGCAGAGCCTGTTCTGCCACAATGGGTGGTGGCCGCTAGAGGGTACAGGTAGCCTGGCGCCTCTGGCACACCCCTTTGTGGGTTGATTGTAGAAGGTTGCGTAGGTGACTGGCATAACATAGCATAACTAACTCCTGTGATTGGCACCCGGATGGATTTGCTACCTATCAGTTGTGCTCAGTAGCCACTCTAGGCCATTCCTGTGTTGAAAAGAATGATTGTCCCAGAGTTTGTAAGGAGTCTGGGTTGTTTGGAAACAGTGTATTTCCCCTCTGAAGCAGTATTCCTTGTCTGTGGTTCTTACTACTGGAGATTTTTAAAAGAATACACATGCCAGTCTGCCTTTTGGAACCATTGAATCACAGTTTTTGGTGCATAGGCTCCCCAGATTGTTGTCTTTGCATGTGCCCTTACCCTGCTTACATTACTTCCAGAGGACTTGGATCCCCAAACCATCCTGTGAAGTCTGTGAAGACTCGGATATGCAAGAAGGGTCATGAGAAGAGGAAGAGGCAGCCCTGTTGCTGCCTTTTAATCCCAGGCACCTGGGTCCTCCCTCACTAACACTGTGGGCACTGCATGGTTGTTATGGCCCTGGGCACATGGCAGTGGAAGAAATGAGTACTGGGTTGAGTCCAAGTAAAAGAATGGCATATCTATCCAACTCGCCTTCCTTGAGAAGCAGTACCTTGTACTGGGTTATTATTACTGTTTGGAAAGAAAAATATACTGAGAAGAATAAAGGAGTTGGGCTTATCTTCTTTTTGGATAGGACTCTGCACAAAACTAGATCAGATCATTAAACAGCGGCTATTTGGTCGAGTAACAAAAGCAAGCATTGCTATTGACAGCCAAAGCGCAGCTGAATTCATCTGAAGGTAAAACTCCTTTGTTGAGTTTCAGACTAATGAATATAGGGAAAATGGACACCTAAGGTTTACCTATCTTGAAAATATACATAGAGAATGTGAACCACCACAAAAGGAAGAGAAAACAAGAAGAGAGAAAGTCCCAGATCCTGGAGAAGAAAGCAGGGAAACAGAAGAAAGCAAAAATGAAGGGGAAGACCCTATGCTTTCAGCCCAACCAAGCTGCAGTTTTCTAGCAGCCAGCAGTGAAGGAGAGCAAAGCTGGGAATACAGAGGCCTCCCAATGTCAGGTGCTCAGGATGCCCAAGGGCAAAGAAAAGCAGCTCTTGCGGTGATGAGTGGAGCTGATTAAAATAATTTAATATGCAAATATTAAAATGAAATCTTAGAGTACAAGCTTTAATAGAGGGATAAAAATTGCTCCTTCTATTTTGAGCATAAGGACATTTGGTACTAAAAGTTATACATTGCAAAACAGTGAATAAGGAAATGTAAAAATAATATAGAAGTATTTTATTAAACTTTGAGGATAAAAACAGATTTTCTACCAATTATTATCCCCGTAAATGGCTAATTATAATAGGAATAAGAAAACAATCTTGTTGGAATAAATGCTACGGTCATTTGAGAATAAAGATAGATATTTAAAAACAGCTGTTTGATTAAAGCTTTTGCAGGTCTTATTGGTTAACTGAGCACTTTTGAAGTGAATGTAATTTCTATAGCATTTTCTAAGATAGAGTTAGATGACTTGTTATTGCTTTCAATATGTGTGTGGAAATTTTAAAGATAATTTTATTTTTAAAAACATCCTGGATATGGTAGTGACCTGTCTGTGCTGGAGCCCTGTCTAGCATGAGACACGTTCAGAGACCTCCTCACCTTTACTGTCTGTCCCTTGAACTAAAAAGTGTAGTGGAGGGCCACAGTCATGACCTTTTTGAGCCCTGCCCCTGGAATGAGGAAGGTGACTTGGGAAGGAGTCCTTGTCTTCCTTCCCTTGGATCTGACCAGCACTGTTCCTGGCAGTTGCAAGACGGGGCAGGACCTTAGGGGTGTTCCCATGTAAGAGTGGGCTTGGGAAGAGCAAACTGAAGATTGCTTCTTGGCCTCTAGGCCCTAACCCTGTTCCCAAAGCTTGTAAGGTTGCCTCTGAAGGGCAGAGGCTCCCATGAAGCTGAGAAAAAAATGCTAAAATACATCAGTGGTCCAGATGGACCACTGATGCAGTACCTGTGCTGGCCCCAACTGCATGTGAGTCTGACTGAAGAAGCACTGTGAGGTGTAAATAATACTTGGATAGAACTCTTGAGCTCTTAACTAAAACGTGTGGTGTAACTTAAGAATGAATTTTTAAAAAAGGGGTTCCTTATTCTTTATTAATTTGTAGTAAATACCTTGTCATATTATAGTTTTATGTACAAGTATTTCTGCCACATTTATAGCTTGAGATCAAACTTTACCTCTATACTTGCACTATGAAATTCATCCATTTAAAGTTCACTGAGTAGATTTCTACAGTTGGGCAACTCACCCCGATTCAGTTTTAGAATACCTCCATGCTCACCTATAGGCAATCCCTGCCCCCACCCCCAGTGTCAGGCAACCACTGATCTGCTTTTTGTCTCTATCATTTCACCTTTTTTGAAAAATTTCTTGTAAGTAGAATTGTATTATATGTCTTCATTCTTTCTTTAGTATAATGTCTTTGAGGTTCATCCATGTGGTAGCATGGATTTCTTCCTTTTTATTGTGAGTAGTCCGTTGTAAGGGTGTATCACATTTGTTTATCCAGTTACCAGATGATGGACATTTGGATTGTTTCCAGGTTTGGGCTATTATGAATAAAGCTGCTGTGTACATAAATGTACTGGTCTTTGTGTGGATGTATGTTTTCATTTATTAGGGGTAGCTACCTAGTATAATAAGTGTTTGTTTTCACTTAAGAAATTCAAACTGGTTTTCAAAGTGGCAGTACTATTTTCCCAACAGTTTATGAGGATTCTGGTTTCTCCACCATCCAGCTAATGCTTGGTACTATCCTGAATTTTTAACAAAAAAATTAAGAAACTTGGCAAAGGGTTCGCATCTTTACAACATAATTTTCTGTATTAGCACAGTTTCTCCAATTTTTTTAAAAAATGTATTTTTGGTAAAACTTTAGTTTTTGTAATTAAGGTCAGATCTTTTCTCACTGTATTTTTTTCCTTCTTTTTTCTGTTCAGTGGATGCCTGGACTTTGGCCTTTTCTCCTGATTCCCAGTATCTGGCCACAGGAACCCATGTGGGAAAAGTGAACATTTTTGGTGTGGAAAGTGGGAAAAAGGAATATTCTTTGGACACAAGAGGAAAATTCATTCTTAGTATTGCATATGTAAGAAACATTGCTCTCTTTACTCGCTTTGATTATTTTGGTTTACCCTTCTAGCCCTTAGTGGTCTTTAGCACAGATTCTGCATTGGTCTCGTCAGGCAGCTGCTGTCTCACTGGTGTGGTTTGCCAGCCAAGCCAGCTGGCTAGACCTGTGGCCAGCAGAAGGTATGATTGTATTAGTAGGTATAACTTAACAACATGGAGTCTCACAGTGCTCATTTTTCCTTATGTTCTCTGAATAGAGTCCTGATGGGAAATATCTGGCCAGTGGAGCCATAGATGGAATCATCAATATTTTTGATATTGCAACTGGAAAACTTCTGCACACGCTGGAAGGTATAGCTCATCATCTTATTTTTACAAACTGGGTTACCACAGATCACAAAGGAAGAATTATTCTTTTATTAAAATTCTATTACATGGCAAATGAGCATTAGATGTGCAAGATATCAATCTCAGTTGGAAAACTGAAATGCCCTCCAGGTTTTAATTTTGTTACTAGGTAGTTTTAACCTAAATATATTGTGTCACATGCTTGTTTTGGTGAACAAACTTTTATGTGTTAATGTATCTTAGCTATATGAATATCTGGCTTATGTCATTTTTGGTTCTAAAGAACTTTGTGATTGGAAAACAACTCCTTTTTGTTGCTAACTTGAAGGTAAATGCATGTCTCATGCCCACCCTCCACACGGGTGGCCTCTGGGCAGGAGGGCTAGGTGGGTAAAGAACAGGCAGAGGTAGGGTAGGAGGGAGATTTTATTACATATGCTTTTATACTGCTTTGAATTCTAATTAGGTGAATGTATTACCTCCTCAGCTTATCCTTTACCCTGCACTAAGAGACTTGATAGGGGAATAACATGTTCTTTGTTCAACCTTACAAATCAGAAGCAATGCATATTTCCATGTTTTACCATCTTTGTAGCAGAGGAGTGTTTGCTAAGCAATGTATGCTGAGGTCAGAGAAGAGAACTAAGGAGAAATTGCTCTGGGAGGAGAGGCTACCATTATGTGGATGTTTCTAGAACATTCAGAGAAAGGACCTAGTCAGTAGCCTCCCTTTACTGACTGAAACTCATGGGCAGTTCAGCTCAGTGACTTGTCCAACTCTGTGACTTGTCATTAAAAAGGGCATGGTCAGTGGGAAGCCGTGTGAAGAGATGGGTTCACCAGATTAACAAGGGCCTTTGTGGATTTCAGGCCATGCCATGCCCATTCGCTCCTTGACCTTTTCCCCGGACTCTCAGCTTCTCGTCACTGCTTCAGATGATGGCTACATCAAGATCTATGATGTGTAAGTTACCTTGTTGAGACTAAAGGCATCTCACTGACTGCTGATGCCTATGTTGTGTTGGGGGAGCTGTAGGGAGTGTGCTACACTCTGTCCTGGGTCTACAAAGATTTGTGCTCAGGACACGTCAGACCACCCTTGTCTCCCCAGGCAGTCTTCCCCCCTCAGTATCCCTGTCTTTGAGCTTAGTGTGTGTCTTTGAGGACTGCGTGGAGGAAGACATTCATGGGTTCCTTGGGGGGATCAGGTACTTGCCACTTTTTCTCAAGCAGCTTGTCTTTTTTGGCTGTGCTGATTTTGAATTCTTTGGGGTAGGTAAGTACAATACAGAGGAAGAAATGGAGCCAGGGGCTGTGCTGGAGCTGAGTGACAGTAAAAAATTAGAGCAGCCGTTTTTTAGCCCTATGGCTATTCCAGAAGACACTCCAATGCCCTAGATAGGAAGCTGTCAGTTTGTAAGCCACCGTACTGCAGGTGTAGACAGGGAGCACTTGTGTTGTTGGTTCTTGACTGCCGGTGTTGAAATGAGCTGCTCACTGTCCTCAGGTTACGGTTCTCTGTGAGCCTATGCAGGCCCTTTCTCTTCTTGTTGTCCCCATCATTTTCAGCTGCCACGGCAGTTCCCTCTGAGGTATCTCCTGGGTTGTGTTTGACATGTGTCCCTGATGTTGTGGTCAGCTCTCCTGCCAGGAGTGCCTCTGGCTCATTGCTCCTGAACGCGGCACTCTAAGCCACTTCATATGTCACACCTTCAGCCCCAGAATGGGTACCGTGACTGCCTCCACCTGCACGTCCTGGGCCATCCCCTGCATGTCCTTTCAGGGGCCTCTGAGAGTTTTTTTAGGAGCAGAAACACTGCTCCTTTTAGCCTACTTATGGCAGATGTTGGATGGCCAAAGGTTGTCAGACATGGAATTAGAACTGCAGCCTTGGCATTAGAGCCGAATGAGGGAAGTGACTTCCTGGAGCTGGACTTGCCTGTTAGGAGCAGAACCAGGATAGATGTAGCCATTCCTTCCACACCTGACTTTATTTTATGACTTTCATTGCCGCTATTATATTGACCCTCCCAACAGTGAAGTGGCAGCACAGACTAGTGTTCCCTTACTGCAATGAGGAACTCATGCTGAGGCAGGGATCTGCCCAAGATGGTGGTGCTGAATGAAGACCCAGGACTTTTTTTTTTTTTTTAGCCAGTATTGATATGTTATTAATTAGAGTTATAATTCACTTTAGAATTTACTCTTAGTGTTGTGTGTTATGCAAATTTGGACAAATATATAATGACATGTGTCCAACATCACAATAGCATCCAGAGCAGGTTTGCTGCCTTAAAATTCCTGAGTTCATCCCTTTCTCCCCTTGAACCCTTGGCAATAAGACCCAGGATTTTTACCTCACATGGTCCCATTGCATCCCACCAAGGCTACCCTTCCTGACACCTAACTAAGGCCTCTCCACTCTACTGAGGTCTGTCTCACAGGTAAAACTACAGACCTCAGGCCTTAGTGTTGTTCTCCTACCATAGGTGATTTGGTTCCACGTTTATTAAAAATGTGAAAATGGCTAGAGACCTGCATTGCTCTTGATTAGGTTAGAAGTGGTCTCTGCACCCTTATCTGTAGAGAGTACATCTTGACACTTTCCTTGGGCATGAGGCACTGGGCCTGTATGGAAGGGTTGCTGGTGCTGGCAGGGATCTGACCTGCCGCTCTCCTAAAATGACCACATCCCTGCTGGTTCTGTTTCCTCATCTCAGGGCTTGGCTTGCTGAGCCTCAGTAGTGTGGTTCTTTATTTTGAGCTTCTAAGCTCTTTGCTTGTTATACATCTTATTCTTGGCTTGTGGTGCTGTCAACACATTGTGGGTTAATGCTGCTCTAAAAATTTGTCTCTGTAGCATATGATGCTACTTCTTTGAAAAGGGAACTTTTGGCCAGGTGCAGTGGCTCACGCCTGTAATCCCAGCACTTGAGGATTGAACCTAGGAGTTTGAGGCTGTGGTGAGTCATGGTGGTACCACTACACTCCAGCCTGGGTGACAGAGTGAGACTCTATTAAAAATAAATTTAAAAAGGAGTTTTTGATGTAGTAACATGGTCATTATAAGGATAGCAGATTCAAGCCAATTATGGGCAGAAGTAGTGATATACTTTCTGCTTCAGTGATGATATTCTAAAAATTAACATCTCCATTTTGTTTGACCCTTTTCCATTTCAGACAACACGCCAACTTGGCCGGCACGCTAAGTGGCCATGCCTCCTGGGTGCTAAATGTTGCATTCTGTCCTGATGACACTCACTTTGTTTCCAGGTACTTATGATTCTTAGTAGTTTCTAAAATGCTGGGAAGATAAGGTAGTCTTCCTGTATGGTTGCCTTAAAATTTGAAGACTGGCTGGACACAGTGGCTTATACCTGTATTCCCAGCACTTTGGGAGGCCAAGGCTAAAGGATTGCTTGAGCCCAGGAATTCAAGATCAGCCTAAGCAATATAGCAAGACCTCTTCTCTACAAAAAAGATCAGAAAATTAGCTGGGCATAGTGGCATGCACCTATAGTCCCAGCTAATCCTTCCCAGTGGAAGGATCCCCTGAGTCCAGGATGTTGAGGATGTGGTGAGCTGTGATCATCCACGCACTCCAGCCTGGATGACAGAGTAAGGCCCCGACTCAAAAATAAATAAATAAATAAATAAATAAATAAATAAATAAAAATAAAAAATTGAAGACCATATGACCCTTTTTTACATAGGTAGCAGTTTTTAAAGTTTGTATTTAGTGACCTTAGTTGGCCTTAGCTGGAACAAAGGTGAATTCTTTTGAATAGTTAAACTCTTCGTTTTTTTCTTTATAAATCTAGGCTTCTACCAAAGTTACTCTGCTTGTGTTCCAAGAGTAACTAAAATATGTAAGTGTGTTTGTAAATGTTGTGCTTATAGACTCCAGTGTTGTTCAGGCCCAGGATGGCCAAGACAGAAAAACATGAGACTGACAACTTATAGGTACTGCACAGTGGTTTCCAGAGGCCTCCTGAGAGCCTTTGTTTTGAAGAATTAATAGGCCTCCCTCTCACCCAGAAGTAGATAGAAGTTTGACAGCAACTTAGTATGAGGGCCAGGCAGCTCAGAATTACAGGAAAACAGCTGTCTTGTGAGGAGGAAAAGCCACAAGTGATGCTACACTCTGGCCATCTGCCATACCAGGGATGCCTCTGAAGTTAGAAGAATGGGCTGGGCATAGTAGCTCATGCCTGTAATCCCAGCACTTTGGGAGGCTGAGATGAGAGGATTGCCTGAGCCCAGGAGTTCAAGACTAGCCTGGACAACATGGCAAGACCTCATCTCTATAATAAGTCAAAAAATTAGTCAGGTTTGGTGGTGCATCCCTGTAGTTCCAGCTACTCAGGAGGCTGCGGAGGAAAGATCGCCTAAGCCCAGCAGGTCGAGGCTGTGGTAGCCATGAGCATACCACTGCACTCTGACTCAAAAAGAAAAAACAATGTATGTTAGTGAAGGAGTGTGTGATTTTTGGTCAAATTCCTTCTAACTTCAAGCCTGTCTGAAAACTGTTTTCTTATACTGATGTTCACTTTTTAAAATAGTTCATCTGACAAAAGTGTAAAAGTTTGGGATGTTGGAACGAGGACTTGTGTTCACACCTTCTTTGATCACCAGGATCAGGTATGGCATAATCCCTTTGTCTTTAGACTGCTGGCATTGCCTGATCACTGTCCCAGAACACTTTTCTTTTCCTAGCCTTGCAAGCTGGAGCTTTGGAGTCTGGTAGACCCAGGTCTGAGCTGTTCTGCTTGGGTGCCTGTTTAGCTGGCCTTCCTTTGTGCGGTCCATAGTGCAGCCCAGCAGCCATGAGGCCTGCCCTACACGGGCCAGAACACACGGTGTCAGCCGCACAGCCACTAGAGGCCTTCTGTGCTGTAGGCGGTGCTAGTGGCATGGGTGCTGCCGGGCCATGGCGGGCTCAGTAAGGACCTTCCTCTTCAGACGCTTCTGTTGGTTTAAACAGTCACTTTTGGAACTGTCCGAAGAAGTGATGTGATTTTTTTTTTTTTTAAATATGGTAGAAGCTGGATATTCTTAAAAGTCTTTTGGCTTTAGTGATATTGATAATTTTTGTTTCAATCTTTAAGATAAAACTGTTCTCCCCAGTCTTTATCTTTGCCAAGTGAATATGAAGTGGTATTCTCCTCTGGTGTAACACTTTTCCATCTGTCATGTGTATGTGAATCCCCTGCTCTGGGAATCTGGCTAAATTGCAGATTCTGACTTGGCAGGTCTGGCACCAGGCCTGAGTGTCTGCATTTCTAACAAGCTCCCAGGTGAGGCCAGGGCTGCTGGTCCTCTGAGTGGCAAGGGTCTTGGGGAACTAAGCATAAACGATAAAATGCCCATAACAGTGTAAAATCGGCTTTTAACATATTTGAAATGTTTTAGATGATCTTATAGATATTTCTCCTCTTTGGAATGCAGCTTGAAGTTACCTGACATACCTGCTCACACTTTTCTATGTTTACCCCTGAAGTATAGCCAGTACAATTGAGGGACTCTTGATACCAATGCTGGATTTAAACATTTTACTCAGGGAGTAGGTTCTGGCTGGCTGTGCTGCCTTGTATGTGGGTGTCATGTGCTGTTTCAGAGGAAGATGTTCGAAGTGGAAGTGAGGCCTTCGTGTGGCAAAATCACAACACTAAAATCAGTGCTAGACACCTGTCTCAGGGTTGGGATGACAGGCTGACTGCCCAGAATCTCCTCCTGATAATCAGGAAGTTATGCCTGATTAGAGAAACTCCAGCCACATCAATTGTCTGGGAAGGAGGTGTGAATCTGTTAATTTCACACATAGCAAATAAAATCAATGGTCCCCAGCACCATGCTGTCTAGCTCCTGGGGACAGGCAGGCTCTGTGGGCCTGTAATGACAGAGTGAGAATGACTGGCCATGGGCAGTGGGCACAGAGAGTTCAGTGGGCAGTTTTCAGTTTTTCCTGTAGGCAGTGACCTCGGGGTAGGTATGGGGCCTTTTTCTTCCTGGAAGCATAAATATTGGGCCCTTATGGGTTCCATCTTCCTGGCATTAGATTATCCCAGATTCTGACTCTTTGAAAGGATTATAGATATCTTAATGAGTACTATATTGAAAAATGAAATTTTTTGGAGTCTGGGAGGGGCGGGGAATGGTAATTAAAGATAAATAACGGAAGATGCTTGGTTAAAGAAAAGGCTCCATTCTTGCTGATTTAGAAAGTACTTCGTCGCAGTGTTTTTCTAGATTCAGAGTAATGACAAGAGAGTAAGGATGTTCATTTCCTAAACATTCTTTATAAAGAATAAAGGCATTTGCAGGATTTTTTTTTTTTTAATTACAGGTCTGGGGAGTAAAATATAATGGAAATGGCTCAAAAATTGTGTCTGTTGGAGATGACCAGGAAATTCACATCTATGATTGTCCTGTTTAAACACCAAAGTCTTCCAGGCTCATGCTGCAAAGAGAATGTACAGATTGACTGTGACATTCCTACCTTTCTAGGCTTGTTTAAAGGGAATCGAGTGTTTATTGTAGCAGAGACTTAAATTTTGTAGATATGATATGTTTTCATGTTTTATTGGAAACGCTGTTCATACTTTAACATAAATAAAGCATTCTTAATGCACACGCCTGTGTTCTTGAATATGCTGCTTTTTTATTTGCCCTGTTACTAGTGGAGCAGTGAGAGGAATTGACATTAAGAGCGAATCTCTGCTTCTGAGTTGAGGAGGTCCAGGTACTTGTAGAACTTTCCAGCTTAGAAATACGGGCTCCCTCATGCAGGGGATTGACTCATGGAGTAAGATACAGCAGCATGCCCCCAGACACCGTGATGAAGCAGCTCATCTATTTCAGAATGGGGTCCTGAAGGAAAACAGGACACTTGGCTGAATGGAACTTTCTGTGGTCCTACCTATTCAGGCATCCTTCTAGTTGATGTAGTAAAGATGTCCCCTGCCATGCCCTCCTTTTTACCCTATTAATTTCAGAGAGGACTCTCACTTGCTGGGTGGGCACTGGAAGGCAGGTGGCTGTTCTTGCCGCCTTAGCAATGCCTAGTCTCAAGTCTGTGCCTAACATGGAACTCCAGCCCTGCCTCAGTTACCTCAGAGTACCTGTACCTTGGAGCTGTCTCTGGTCTGCGTATTAGCGGGAAAGGTGTGGGCAGCAAATACTCAGAAGCTTTTTATTGATCATAACTGCCTGCGCCTGTGAGTCAGGCTGTGTGCTTTTCTCCACACCAGCCAGCACTCTCGGGATTGAGCCCATGCTCTTGATCACAGCCCCTGCTTCTCTCTTGCCTCTGCTTTCTTCATCATCCTTGCCATTTCCTCTGCCTGGAATGTTCTTCAGACTTTCAGAGTCTAGCCCCTGACTGCATTCGGGTAGCTGCTCCAATGGCAACTGCGTAGAGGCCTTCCTTCCCATTCCTCTTGTTCATAGCAGTCATTGCTCCCTGGTGTCTGCATTTACCACCATCCCCAGAATAAAGCTCCTGAGGGTGGAAACTTCATTCTATGACATCAGCCAATGTGGGGCAAGCTGGTACTTAACGCTGATATTTGAGCTCTCAAAGAAAAAGCAAAGCCACGTGTGTCTCATACCAGCTTAATTTTAATTTTAAATTGACAAATGTACAGGTGGAATAAAATTTTAAGCAACAACCTCCAAAATCCTCTAACATGACAAGAAGGAGCCGCATGCTCCATCCTCAACTCAACAGTAGTTCTTTAGCAAGAATTTATTAGGAAGTCACAGCACAGAAACAACACCCTGGAGTTGTGGTCCATTTGTAATCTGATTTTATGTCACATAGGTCATATAGGCTTAGTTGGAAGAATTGGTTTTATGTCTATCCTGACCAGTGGTCAAAGTGGGCACAGGTGGGCTCTTTCTATACTTTGAGCAAATTGTGCCCTGGGAGCCAGCAATGTTCTGAGAAGCCTGGTCCATCTACCTGGCTCACCCCACCTGCATGGTCTGACCTGCCCTTCGACCCTCCTAGGGGCAGTGCCTGGCCTGAAACAGACTCTCAGGAACCATATGACCAAAGGTAGGTAGATCTGACAGGCGGCCTCTGCTTTAACCCAGCAGCTTAGAAGGTTTTTCTTCATGACTTGTGGGAAAGAAAGCAGCAGTCATGGCTAAAGGTTGAGGTACCCCTAAGTTCAAACTGTAGTCTATCTGCCAGGAATAAAGTAATGACGAATACCGCTGCAAACAAGCTACACTTGACAGTGACAACCCATAGAATCTGTAGTCCATGGGAGAGCGCGGGTGGTGCAGTTCTCACCAAATCGCCTCTTGAGCAGGAAGCCCTTTGTGATATGGCTGTGCAGTGAGAGGAACGCTCCTTTGGAAGGGAGTCGGATCAGGGAGAACGAGGTGGAAAGCACAGAAGTTCTGCACCTTTCCAGACCCTCGAGTCACCCAGAATCCCTGGTCAAAGGAGCTGGCTGTGGCGTGGGGCCCAACCACCAGATTCTCCCTTGGCTTCTGCTGCTGCTGCACCAAGGCTGCTGCGGACAAGGAAGGGCTTCGTTTTCTTTACAAGTAAGCACTTTGGTGGGAGAGCATTACAAACGTCAAAAGAACCATTGAAACCACAGAGGACAAGGTGTGGGGGTCACAGGCAAACAGTTGTGTCAGCGTATCATTTAAAACAGGTTTGTCCTCCCCACAGGGCCCGGAAGTTTCAAAAGACTTCCAAGAGCTGACCAGACACACACACACACACCCCCACCCACCACCATTGACAGGCACAGGACAGCAGGAACTGAGTTAGCCCTACAACTCTGGGCATGCTGGCCAGGCACGGGCAGCCAAGCCCGATCCACAGATGTGCTTTTATGCTTTAAAAGGATAGCCCAGACTCTAGATTCAGAAATGTCCTGTTAGCAGTCCTGAGATCATGCCCTCAATACCTCTACCAAGGGAGGAAGAGGAGAGAGAAACCACAGACCTAGAGATGGGCCAGGACCCACCTTGTGCCTTAGGGTTGGGTAGGGGCTAAGTGCTGCTGCCTGGGGCTGTGCTGTATGAGTGGAACTGAATTCTGGCAAAGCTGCTAGAAGCACAAGGTGTTGGTGTGTCACTGGCATCTCCAAAGTATATCCTGAAAATGTCAATGAACAAATTCCATATGCAGTCTAGAAGTGATTGACACTTAAAACATTTAAATATAAATTAAGCTATAACTTAAGTTACAAGCAAAAGAAAACCAAAGACACTCAGCAATGAAGAATGCTGAACACATACACAGGACACCCCAGACACGAGGCCATGAAAGCGATGCCATTTTCATTGTGCCAATGTTACATTCATCGTGTGCTAGTCCGGCGGGGCCGTGTGTGCCATGCGTCATGCCGTCTGGCACTGAACACCGGCCCGGGGCCCGTCGTCGTCCTCCTCGTAGGCCTCCCGGTGCTGGCGCCAGTTCTGCTCACTGGGGTTAAACTCCTTCAGCTCCACCTGGTCCATGTCCTCTGTAATCCTCACTTTCTGTCGAGGTGGGAGCAGGGCTTCCAGCTGAGGAAGCTTTTCTGGAGAAAGCCAGTGTTTTTCTGGAAAGATGACCTATCAAGGGTGAGGTGGGAAAGAAAGGTCCTTGTTTGTTCTCCTTTCAGCTAAGGCATTTACAAATATGTCCCATGAGAAGAAAACACAGTGAACTTACTAAGAACTGGATGATCAGAGTCCCTCTCTCCAGGGGCGCCTTGTAGATGGGCATCCCTTCGTTGTGCACGCACTTCAGATCCCCGTGCTTGACCACCTCACCTGCCACACAGAAGGGTAGTTATGAAACAGGAAGGTAGGGCCCCAGAGGGCCTGGGCAGGCCCTAGCCCCTGTGACAGGCAGGGGGAAGGCAGCACCTGACTGGCAAGCTGGCCCCAATCGAGTTATCCGGTCAGGGACTATCTGGGTAGAGGGGCCAGGGTGGGACTCTCTGACCCATACTCGGGGCTCCAGCGGGGTATCAAAGGGGCAGCACGCTGAAGCCTCCATCATAGGAAGGCTTCAAAGTGAACCTGGCTGGGTGCGGTGGCTCCCGCCTGTAATCCCAGCACTTTGGGAGGCTGAGGCAAGAGGATTGCCTGAGTCCAAGGGTTCGAGATCAGCCTAGGGAACTTGGCGAGACCTTGTGTCTACAATAAAGCAAAAAATTATCTGGGCATGGTGGCACATGCCTGTAGTTCCAGCTACTTGAAAGGCTGAGGTGGAAGGATCACCTGAGCCCAGCAGGTTGAGGCTGTGGTGGCCATAAACATGCCACTGTACTCCAGCCTGGGCGACAAAGTGAGACTCCGACTCAAAAAAAAAAAGTGAACCAGACATCGCAACACCAAAGTCTGCATAAAATGGGGACAGCACATGCCAGCCTGCCTCTTAGGTGGTGTCAGATCTACTCCACACAGACTCAAGCAGCTCCTGGAGCAGGAAGAGGCCTCAACTGAATCCAACCAGCCCCACACCTGGTATGAAAACGGGCTCAGGGCCACCTGCAGGTGACAGCCAGGATCCTGGGTAGGGATGGTGGCTCCGGCCAGCAGTCTCCCCAAGGCACGGCACTGCATGGAGCCCTTCCGCACACACTGGTGAGCCGAGGTGACTCTCCTGGCTGGCGCCCCCCTGGGTCTCACAGCTGTGTCTGCAGAAGCAACACAGAGTCTGGACCCTCAGAGCGCCGAGGCTCTCCCCCAAGTCTAAAAATGGGATTTCCCTCCAAACACGGGAGAGAAAAGAACAAAAGGGTCTGAAAAAGGATGTGCTTCAGCTCGTGGTGAAAATGGACAAAGACGAAGAGAATGTTCAGAAAAACCAGAGGGAGGGAAGCAAGGAAGCTGGAAGCTAATTTACTCAGCAGCCCCTCCCAGAAGGGGACTAGTCAGAAAGTGACATCTTGCAAGAGAAGTCTTTAAAGGTACGTCATACACGGTTTTAAAAATAAAGTGTGCTGATGACTCTCTATCCTTGGGGGTCATCCAGGGGCAGGGCTGTGACTCAGACTCGGCCCTCGGAGCCTACTGAGGCACAGGATGGTGGCCCCTTGGCTACACAGCTCCCGGCTGTTGGGCTTTTCATGTTCTTGGTTTGCTTTTTGAAATACAGTCACGTACTGCATAACAATGTTTCTATCAACATCAGGCCACAAATGTCTCGGTGGTCCCATGAGATTACACTTAGCACTGTGTTACCACTGTCAACAGTACTCAGTGCAGTCACATGCTGTACAGGTTTATAGCCTAGGCACAACGGTCACAGCGCACAGCCATACCACCTGGCTTGGTGTTAAGTACACTCTATGGTGTTTGCACAATGAAACCGCCTAACAACACAGTTCTCAGACTGCATCCCCGTTGGTGAGTGACATGTGACTAGTTTTTCTGTCTCCCTGTTCCTATCAGGTGTCACTTCTTTTTTTTTTCTTAAGGTATCACTTCTTGCTGCTGTTGAGCCCACATCCCCATGCTTCTGCTGCTAACTTGCTGGGAGCTGGGAAACTGGGAGACCAAGCATGGAAAACAACAGGTAAGAAATGAAGACCACGGCTACCACAGTGCCTCATGCCTGTAATCCCTGTACCTTGGGAGGCCAGGGAGGATTGCTTGAGCCCAGGAGTTTGAGACCAGCCTGGGCAACATAACAAGACCTCATCTCTACATTAAAAAAAAAAAAAAAAAAAAATAGCCAGGTTTGGTGGTAGTCATAGCTTCTGGGGAGGCTGAGGCAGAAGGAATGCCTGCCCCAGGTGGTGAAACTGCAGTGAGCCATCATTGTGCCACTGCACTCCAGCCTGGGTGACAGAGTGAGACCTCAACTCAAAAGAAAACTAAAAAAGAGAAGAAAATCAGAGTCGGGCTCTTCCAGGAGGTAAGCATCGGCCTGCAGGCCAGGCCATCACACCCTGGTGTGGCTCCTAAGTCACTTTTCTCATGAATCCAATTCTCAGCAATGCTCAAGACACACTAAGGCTCTGGGGAGGAAGGCATTTCTACAGCAAAAGAAAAGAGGGAGAGAGGAGGAAATGAAGAAACAAGAAATAAGCCAGAACAAGAGAGGGATGAAGAAACAGAGAACGCAAAAAAAAGGTGGGGGGGGGGATAAATGAAAACAAAGAAAAAGCAAAGACAGCAGAACTCCCCAGCTTTCTGGATACTCTGTCCTTCCTTAGTTATAAGGGGGTTTCTTGGGGTCTGCCACTTCCTTCCCTCTAACGCTCCTTTCTCACTACCCTCACTCTGTCCTCCCAGGTCCCCTGGCCTGGGGTCAGCTGAGGCAACAAGGAGTGCTGGCTCTAGTCCCTCTACAGGGCACTGCACCAGGGAGTCCTGCCATGTTGACCCGGGACCTCAAGTCATCACCCCAGCCAAGGACAGGTTTTCCCAAAGCTGCACACAGGTGCTCCCTGGCCCAGCTCTCAGGAGCTAGATCTGGGCTGGGACTATGTGAGGGGGTCTTGGACACGATGCTGGGGTGCACAGCACATGCCTGCTCACAACCAATGCCCTGGACTTCCTCCTCAAGGGAGGGGAGGCCACAGGGACCTCAGGAGGTCGACAGGATGAAGGCTGGAGGAAGGCGTTTACATTTTCATGCACAATCTGCATTACACTGCAGTTCTTCCCCCATCCTTGATTTAAAATGTGGATGCATGCCAGGCAAAGTAGCTCATCACACCTGTCCTCCCAGCACTTTGGGAGGCTGAGGCAAGAGGACTGCCTGAGGCTGGGAGTTCAAGACCAGCCTGGGCAACTTGGTGAGACCTCATCTCTACAATACATCAAAAAATAAGCCAGGTGTGGCAGTGCACATCTGTAGTTCCAACTACTTGGAAGGCTGAGGTGGGAGGATTGCCTGAGCCCAGCAGGTCGAGGCTGCGGTGACCATGAGCATGCCCCTGCACTCCAGCCTGAGCGACAGAGTGAGACTCTGACTCAAAAAAAAAAAAAAAAAAAAAAGATTGTGGATACAAACATAAACAACCAAATGAAAAACCAAGTGGGATAAATGGTAGGACAGGCAAGTGGGCCTTGGACTGTTTTTATCTTTACAACTTTTTGTAAGCTTGAAATTGTTTCCAAATAAAAAGTTGTTTTTTAAAAAAAACAGGCACAAGTGGTTCAC
>CAUYQG010165766.1:0-19140 GCA_963574415.1 Tarsius wallacei
CCTTCAGAGTAGCTGGAACTATAGGCGCGCGCTACCATGCTCGGCTGATTTTTTGATTTATTGTAGAGATGAGGTCTCGCTTGCCCAGGCGGGTCTCGAACCCGCAGGCTCAGGCAATCCACTCACCTCAGCCTCCCAAAGGCGCGGGATTACAGGCTGAGCCACCGAGCCCAGCTAGAAAAAACATAGTTTTAAGAGAAGAGGACAGATAATTTCTTCTTCAGCATTTTTTTTAGAGGTGACATGAAATTTACATAGGTTGAGTTTCTGGTTTTTTTTTAAGGAACATCCTCCAAATACTTTCATTTCAGGTGAAAAATCTTTCATAGTTTCTGATGCTTTGAAGATGTTAGTATTATCACTAGAGGTTAAAGGGATCAGTGGAGACATTATTCACATGAGGTGAACCAAAGTGATTTTTATGACTTCAAGAGTGCTTCCTTTAAGAATCTTAGGAGTTGTAAGATTTGAGGAAAGGAACCAAATATTATTTGTCTTTATTATTCCCCAGATCACTAGCACCTTGTCCATTATAGGCACTTATTAAAGGTTATTAAATAAAATTGAAGGAATGGTGGGATGAATGATACCTTTAGTGGGTGGTGTTTCAACTTCTAGGGGAACAGCCATGGGTGTTTCCTTTTCAGGGACAACTTCTTGAGGTGATTCAGGTACTTTAAAGATATAAATGCATTGTACTTTGGAGTTATGAAGAGCAGTAAAGAGTTTCAGTCATAACTCACATAGAGGAACACTGCAGACTTCAGATGGGAAGACCTCTCCTACTCTTGCCACCAGAATCGAATTCTTTGGTAGCAGTATGAATACTTGATTATCAGAGGTTGTCTTTTTGGTCACCTCTGGTGCTACCAATATTAGTAATTTTATTTCTTGGAATGGTAGATGCATAGAAAATTAGATCAGGGAAAGTGGAAAAACTGATTATAATTATTGGTATACCTTTAGCTATTAGTTTGAGAAAAACAAATTACATCCAATTTCTTATCTGAGTTGGTTTCTCTTTGCACCCTCACCTTAGACACTTTAAAATGGTGAGTGTTTTTCAAATTTAAGAGAAAGGAGAACAATTAGATTCCAAACTGAGAAAAGAGTCAAAATATTTAGATATTCTTTAAATTACAGAATATCATAGATATTATGGTGAAATCATTATTCTGGAACTTTTAAATTTTTCTCACATTTTGATTTATCTAAAAATACTCAACATGGAAAAAAATCTATGATGCTTGAGAAATAAAGAGAGACTATGAGAGGAGCAAGTGAGTATTGTGGGTAGACTTCTAGCTTTAACTGAAATTATTTTTGCCTTGAGTTTAGAAAGCTCTCAAGTGATCTTATGTGGTAGAGATGAGATTACAGGAAGAACAACTTCACATTGAATTAAATATTTTATTATTTTAAATTGTGGTTTTGGTCATATTATAGATACATCTTTTCTCTAGAGTCCTCAGAAAAACTGTTAAAGCTCAACCATCTTTCATATGTATAGTATTCTTATCCTTCTATTTTCTCTTGATGTCTCATTGGGATACGTCTATATCTGGTTGAGCTTCTGCTTTGAGGGGACCCACCTCTCTGAAATGATTTCCTTGGTGCCACTAGGGCTTTAAAAACATTAGTAGTTTTACATGTGGTAAGCACAGCTAAAAACGTGAGACTTGAAAAAACAGACTTTCTTCTGACTTGTACCTGTTGGTGATGGTGCTTTTCTTCTTTTAATAAGAGTTTGTCCCTCTGGAACCACTTCATTGAAGACTTCAAACTCTTTAAAGATATTAGTATTTTTTAAAATTGAGATGAGGCAAAGGTGTAAATACATGACATACTAAGAAAGTCAGGTTTATTAACAGATGTTGTAACTTTATGTTAGAAATGTTATCTTTGTCCTAATAGTTTATCTTTCTATATTACATGAGTCAGACTTTTAGAGGCAAGGCATAGATCGTTCCTTGTTGTGGGTATGTCAGAGGCTTTAAAGATATTAGTATTTTAGCATTAAGGTTGTGCTAAGTTAAACACTAAACATCTTGTAGACTGTCGATAGATTTTCTTCTTTAGATTTTCATAACTAGAGAATTATACCTTCAGTTGGAAATTCAGGAACAGCTTCAGGTTCTTCCACCTTTGGAAAAACTCCTCTGGTTCTATCAGGCTCTTTAAAGAGATTAGTAAGTTTACACTTAGAAGTTGTAAAAACAGTAAGTTATATGACATGCAATTTTTTGAGTCTTAAAGCCAAAGATATCATCAGGGTTTGATATATTAGAAATATACCTTTAGTTGTTGATATTTCTCTCTTTTTAGGAATAGTCACATATATTTTGTCCTCTGGAACAACTTTCTTGGGTGGCTCAGGCACTTAAAAGATATGAGGATAGTTATATTTATAAATGGTGAAGAAAAATATTGAGCTTTCAAAATGAGCCAAAAATGTAAATTTTCTTCAGATTGAATCAATGGTGCTATATACCTTTTGCTAGTTTGGTTTTTGTTTTTTGAGGATGAGTCACAAGTACTTTTTCTTCAATGGTTGTTTCTTCAGATACTTCATAAACTTTAAAGATATTAGTATTATAAATTTGGGACATTTCAAGGTAGGTAAAGAATAGTATTAAGAACATAATACATAATGCACATTCATCACCCAGATTAACAGCACATAGAAGCAAATTAGTGACAATAATGCATGGGCTTAGAATAGCCTCAGTCCCAGTTTTATGATATAGGACTCTCAGTTTTTCTTTATAATCATGATAATAACACTGAAAAATTTACCAGCCAAGGACTATATGATTCTTCATTTTGCCTGCAGAGAGTTGTTGATAAAATTGTCCTATTGGTCTTACTTTTAATGAATTTATGCATAAAGAACAGGGTGGACATTGGAATTGCACACTGAGAATTCTCCTGTATTTGTCCTACTGAAAATTCATGAAAGTTCTTTCTTTTTCTGGGAGACTAATTGTCTTATTACACTTAATTTATAGCTTCACAGTCTAATACAAATATGAAAAACATTTAGGGGTTGGAAGCAGAAAATAAAAATAAAAATGGTTAAATATCTGGAAAATAACACAAAATGAAGATGATACAAAATGTCTCCAGCATTTAGAAAGGAAAACTGGCTGATAACAATAAGAGGTATTCAAAGGAGAAAGTGATCGTATACTTTTATTCCAACCTAGTATAACAGAGTGGCTAAAATAAATAAATACATACATGAATACATAAAGAGTTTAAACAGGGAAGTTTAGTTTAAAAAACTTGACTACTGGCATTTTTACTATTCAAGTTGTTGAATAGTATTCTAGTCAGAGTATTTTACTATTCAAATTATTTAACTATTTAAACAATTTCATCCTAATTTTGTATAGAAACAAACAAAAAATAAGTTGTGAAAGTTTTTTTGAGGTTCTAATGGCCTTGTAAGCCTATGGTGATTTGAGCAGCACTGGCAAAATGATTCCAATTATGGTTGTGAAGAGTTAAAAAAATAATGATAGAGCATTTTGATTTTACAAAATCCAATTAAAATATTACCATGGAATTAAAGCAAGTGACCCCAAAATGTAAATGGCTTCAAAGCAAAAGACACTTGTACACAGAACAGGTTAAGAAAATTCAACAAGGCAAGTAACTTTTCCAAAATCAGACATTGTTATAAGTACAGCATTTCTTTTTTAAATTGGTGAGGAGATATATCCTGTCTGAGGGTAATAGCAATTAAAATTATTTAATTTGAGCCACATATTTTTGGATGTTAGGCTTTTCCAAGAGATTAGTATATTTATTTTTTTAAAGCAACAAATGCAGTGAATTTAAGGACACAAATAAAACGAAAATGAACCACCAATTTTTCTACACTCACTGTACATCTCTGTGTCTTCAGAAAGAACAATAGTTGATTTTTCTTCTTGAACATTTTTCATAGGTGCCTCAGGAACTTTAAAGATATTAGTACATTCATTGTTATAAATGACAAACATAAGATACAAAATACAAGGATTTAACATCACACACATTTAGTGGAAACCATGAAAAAACTAAACAAAGAGTTATTTCATGTTGTGATTAGCATCACTGTATACCTTTAGCTGGTGGAACTTCAGGCTTTTTAGGAACAGCTTCACGAACTTTTTCTTCTGGTACAAGTTTCTTGGGTACTTCAAGTGCTTTAAAGATATTTATTTGTCTTATTTTTAAGAACATCATAATCGAGTATAAAATATCAAGACCAAAAGGAGCATCTAACAAGGAAATTGACCAAAATTCCCAAATTATAAGTCAAAGGCACAGTCAGTGCATTTCTCTGGATTGCTCTGTTGATGGGAGTTCTTGATTTGTTTTATTAGAAATATTTTGTTCTTTGGAGATACTATCATGTTCTATTGTCATTTAGAACAGGCTTATTTGTTTTCAGAGCTACTTCACAAGGCCTTCCAAAAGGAATTGTTTTTGAAAGAGAAGTTGACGGAGTCACTATTATTTAGTTATTAAATAAGAAGAGGATCAACACAAATAATAACTTTCAGGCTTATGTCCTTGTTCCCAGTGGGTAACCACAAAAGGGAAAAAGAAAATAGAACATGAATTGAAGTTTATATCATTAAAAGTCATCTTATGACACTGAGGGGAGAATGATCTTTCTTTTTTCTGTAGTAAGTGAATTAAAAGGAATTTTATTAATATATTAGTAGGGAATCAGCAAAGGCAGCTACCTTTCGCTGGCAAAAGTTTGGGTTCTTCAGGAACACGTACTTTTTCTTCTACCACAATTTTCTTGGTCACCTCAGGTACTTTAAAGGTAGTATTAATAATTTATTTAACTTTTAGATAAATAAATGTTTAACTTTTAGTTAAACATTAAAAAGATTTTAATGAGCAGAGCATAGAGATATATAAGCACAAAACAGAACACAGCCACAATATAAAATACAGACAACACCTTATCAAATACACTATAGTATTTAAAAGGAGTTGGATTTTAAAACAACAAAAATTGAGGGAGAATTTCCCATGTTAGAATGGTAAGAACTTGACAAGAAAAATGAACAATACAACTTCAGCTGGTGCTATTTCTGTTTGTTTTGGTGGAATAATTGGTTTTTTCTCTTCAGTGATAACTTTCTTATATGCTTCAGGCACTTTAAAGATATAAGTTTGTATCATTTATTAGATGCTGCTTTTTATTTCTATTGTGAAATTTAAGAGGTTTACAAAAATAAACAAAACAGGGACATTAAACACACATTCACTATGTATTTATATTTGCTGAGTTAATACAATTAACAAAACATAAGAAAACACGGATTTTCCAATAAGCAGGTCAGTGGATCAAAGAGCACTGATCAGAACTTTGCTGGAACTGTCAACCACCTTAAAGATATTAGTTTGTTTTAGAAATTCCAAAAACACAAAACACAGAAGAAAAACTAGTGGAATGCAAACTTGTAAAGCAACCAAGTTGCTACCATACGCAAAGTTAGGTAAGTAATTTTTCACCAAGATGATACCTTTAGCTGGTGGCTCTTTTCGAGGAACAACTTTAGTGGGTGGTTTTTTTGGAGGGATGATTTTCTCAGATACCTCAGGTCCTTCAAAAATATTAGTGTTTTGGTTTAGTGTGAATTCTTGAAGTATTGTGGAGCATTACTACTTAAGTTGGTAAAATGAGGGCTCATAAAATGCTTTATCTATTTCCGTTTTTTGAATTTATAACACACTTGTTTCTGAGAGAGATTTGATTTTGCTAAATATCATCTATATTGTAGACTTACTATGTATACTAAGCACACACAAACATATTCCTTCATATTACATACATATTAATTGTGCAAGATCTAGAGTGGCATTGCAGAGAACTTATTTGTGTTAAGGTTTTCTTCAGCATATGCTACAGTGCAAGTCTCATTGCCAATACTTCACTTCCCTAATGTCATTTCTCTAAAGAAAGTATCATCAAATGGCAAAAGCTTTTGATAAGTAATTATCAGTTTGTGAACAGTTGACTGAAATGTTAACAAAGCAGTGGTCACTTTACCTGAATATATAAATTACTCAGTGAACTGAGGTGTTTCTTTTTCACTTAACTGATGACAATGGTCAATTATTTAGGTACCTGTATCAATCATGCAACTTTATTTATTTATTTTTTTTGAGCTGGAGTCTCACTCCGTCATCCAGGCTGGAGTGCAGTGGCACATCCACGGTAACCCCAGCATTGACCTGCTGAGCTCCAGCGATCCTTCTGTCTCAGCCTTCCAAATAGCTGGAACTACAGGCATGTGCTACCATGCCCGGTTAATTTTTCATTTATTGTAGAGACGAGGTTTTGCCATGTTGCCCGGGCTGATCTCGAATATGCGGGCTCAGGCAATCCACTTGCCTCGGCCTCCCAAAGTGCTGGGATTATAGACTGAGACACAGTGCCCGGCCTATCATGCAACATTTTTAGTCAGATTTTAAACCTGACCATAATCAGATGTAAAACCTGATAAATTTAGTCAGATTTAAAATTTAGCCAAATGCATACAGTGACCTCCTCTTGTCTACTGAAATTATACTCTGTGTGGTTAATCTCTACCTGATAATAATCTTTGTATCAATGGTTTAAACTCATGCTTCAAGCAGTGCATAGGGTTTCTAATGTTCCAAACTGAACTCAAATGGAGATTCAAAAGAAAGTTAATTAGAGCAAGACATAAGAATTTGTAATATCTGCAGAATTCCCTATACCTTTAGGTAGAGCTTTGGGTTTTTCGTATACTTCCACTTCTTCAGCCTCTAAAACTTCTATGACCCTACGGACTTTTTCAACTCTGTGTTCTTCTTCAATTCTATGTTTTTCTACTTTGATGAATTCTTCTACGTCATGAAACTCTTCCTCTTCAAAATATTCTTCAACTTCATGAAACTCATCTTCTTCAGGAACTTCTTCCACTTGTGCTTCTATTACCTCTAGTTCCAGGCTTTCTTTTACTACTTCCTCTTGGTAGAAGCCGACTGATACTTTTTCTTCAAGGACAGTTCTCCCTGAAAGAGCATCTATTTTAAGAGATGTATTTTTTTACACAGAGAAGAAAAGATGTAAATTCAAAAAATTTATATTTCAAAAACTGAAAAAAGACTTGCATGCAACAATACATGAAAATCCAAGATCTTTCCAAAAATACCTTTAGCTGGGGGAACAACTTCTTTTTTAGGCAGAGGGACTTTCTTTTCTGGGATTTTCTTTTCTGGGACTTTCTTTTCTGGAACTTTCCTTTGTACTTTAAAGATACAGTTTTAATATTTAGAACTGTCAAAAGCAAGCTTTCATAGACAAAAGACATCAAAAGCAACCAAGACACAAGAGACATAAAACATAAACGTCTTAATGAAAAAGGGCAGAAGAGGAAGTTCAAGTTTGAAAGAGAAGATGTACCTTTGGCTGGAGGTGCCTCTTTTTTCTGGACAGGAGCAGGTACTTTTTCCTCAGGAACTTTCTTTGGTACTTTAAAGATATTAGGCATGTTAGTTAGTTGACAGTGTCCAACAATAAACATGAAATAAAAACATCAGAGACAATATCAAGCGTGTCTAAGAAGTTACTCTGCATTAATGGACATCAATTTTAGAGGCAATAAAGATACTTTCCTAAATCCCTCATTTGTGCTAACATACCCTTTAGAAGAAATGTTCACAAAGAATCTGTGCTATTCTCTATATTTTTTTAATAGCAGGGATTACCAACATTGTGCCTATTTTTTTTTTCTTTTTTTTTGAGTTGGAGTATCACTCTTGTCACCCAGGCTGGAGTGCAGTGACATGCTCACGGTCATTGCAGCCTCAACCTGCTGGGCTCAGGCGATCCTTCCACCCCAGTCTTGCCTACTTCTACTATTTTTAATTTGATGAATTTTTTTTTTTAAGTGAATACCATTGTAGAGTACTTAAGCTCTGACAGAAGTATCATGTTCTTCTGGGTACTGTGTATTTGTCCCATGTTAGGGATAGCATAATCTAATTGTTAACGAGCACTATCTGAAGCATTAACTGAATTAGGAAGCAATGAACGTAGACATTTTGTAGTAACTTTGAATGAATAGGCTAAATGTTACAAAAGGGAATAAAGCTCTTTAAAATAATTACTATGCAAGCATTAAAACAGATTTTCTTCCATAAAATCGTAAACATAGTAAAATAATTATTACAACACATAAGAAAACTCTGCCTATGTAATGGAATAAAATCTAGAAATTGAATGTGAGGAGGAGTGATACATTACTATGTATATAAGTATAGAGAGATGTACTAGCACGTTAAATTCTCAGCTATTTATGGAGCTTCTAAAATAATTCGCACATAAACATACACACACAATCATTCAACAACATTCCAGAAAAGGTTAAGGAAATGGAATGAGTTGTATTTTTACTGATCCTTAAGCAGTTTGCTACTTAAGGTACCATAAGAAAGAAGCAAAAGAAGACACAGTTGCTTTTTAGAAAAAAATGAATCGGAATTTAAAGATATTGTCAATTAGGATTTGATATACCTTTAGCTGGTGGTGCCTCCACTTTTTTAGGAACAGGAGTAGGTACTTCAGGTACTTCTTTCTTCACCACTTCAGGCACTTAAAAGATATTTTATGGAAATTTTGAAAAATGACATGCAATGAACAGAGCATTACCCATATGCCAAAATAAACAAGTAAAGAAACAACACAAAACATTGATTTGTGTTAAAAAGATATCAGCAACCTAAATGGTAATAATATATATGGAGTAGTGACTCTAGAAGTATGAAAGATATTGCTTAAAAATCCTATAAGCAAATATAATACTAATTATGCAAAATGTTGCCATAGTCTTCAGGAATAATAAAGTAGAGCCTGTCCAGAAAAATTAAATTGCCAATAACAGAAAAGTAATCTGTCATTCTTAGTTGTTTTGCAGATGCAGTAGGAAAATTTAGGGGGAAAAGAGACAAATAGCTTCAGATGCCAGGTATAATTAATCTTCAATTTATCATTGATACGATATAATACACATATACCAATGAATAGTAATTTAGAAAATTCTGAGAAAGATTTCGAGCACTAAGTATTTTAAATGTCCAACTCATAAAAGCGGTTGTACCTCTAGGTGGCGCCACCTCCTCAACCTCCTCTATGCTAGGTGGTTCCTCTGTGATCTCTTCTTCTGGAATAGGCTCTTCAGGTTCCTCAAATGCTTTTAAAAGATTATGATTTTGTTAATTACTATTTGAATACTAGACTAAAATGTTGTATCTGAACACTTCTCAGCCTTCCAAAAGCTTCTGGGAACTCACTAGTCCTTGGAGACTACTGGGTCTTCAAAATATATTAGGCTCTTTACAGCATTTTAGAAATTATCCTTTCAGACCTCAGATACTTTAGTTAAAATTATTATTATTATTACTATTATTATTATTATTTAATGTAAGTGGACTTGTTTGAAGTCAGACAGCCAATTAGGAGTTAGTCAGATTTTTCTGCACCAGTTACTCAGGCTTAACTGGAATTCCTCTCGGGTAAGTCTATTTTATAATTGCCAACCAAGTAATTTGATAAAAAATTTCCTACAGAAAATACAATTTCCCTTCAAACATTCTGATTAAAATAAAACAGATAACAAACAAACAAACAGGCTGGCATGCAAGAAGGAGATTCAAATGGCAAATACTTTGCCTGCCCAATTTCTACTAGGTAAATAATTTCTTTTCAGAATCTGAATATGTTTATTTCCTAGTGTAAAATGTAGATTTACCTCCTTCAAATATTAGACAACAATAAGACACGGATGACTTTGACATGCTATTTTCTTCAACTACCTTCAACCGGTGGAACTTCCTCTTCTTTGGGGGGAATGATTCGTCTTTCTTCCACTTTTTTAGGTACCTCAGGAACTAAAAGATATTGACTATTTTAGACACTTAAAATCCAAGAACCAAAGATGAACAAAGACCAAGCTTCCCATTTTCAAAAGAAGAGAATAAATATTATAACACACATCCACAGAATCAGTTAATAAGAGAAGAATAAAAAGGTTTGTGGTTTAAGATGAAGGGTCCATTAAAAAGATATTCTGCCATTTACTGCTGGAACTTCTATTTTTTTAAATAAAAGAAATGGGTAGTTCAGAGACTTGTTTCGTTGTTACTTCTGGTTCTTTAAAGATATATGACTTTAGTATTTTTATTTTTTAGAAACAGCATACGTAGAGAAGCAATGTAAAATACATCGACACAGTGGAAAAGCTGGCATAACACAAACATGGATGCAACAGCATCACAAATGACAAATGTGAACGACAGACTGTACATTGCACACATTTATGTTGAACATTCTGTGCGGGTTGCACCACAGTTCAACATCGGTGCAGCAAACACATCCCTGTTATGGGATGATGTACCTTTGGCCGGAGGAGCCACTGCTTTCTTAAGACCAGGAAGAGGCACCTTCTTTGCTGGTTCAGGTTTCTTAGGTACCACAGGCACTTTAAAGATATTTCATTTTACAATTTCAGTTGCACAAACACAAAGACAATAGACACAGCAATAATATACGTTGTGCTAACAAAGACTGAAACAGGATGTTTTGACTCTTACGAATGGAGGTAAGAAATGGCAGTATCTAATTTGCTTGGGAAAAGCAATACCTTTGGCAGGAGGAGCTTCCTCTTTTTTGGCAATGACCGCCTTCTTCTCTGGCACTTTCTTCTTAACCTCAGGCACTTTAAAGACATCATTTCATGATAAGAATTTATTTTTAGGAACAAAAAAAGAAAGAAACCAAGAAGTCCCCCCACACAGAAAGACCAACATGCAACAGTTGTTCAGGACTGTAGTGCAAGTGGGAAACCCGAATATTATAATGTTATTAGGATCATAAAGCAAGGGATCGGCAACATATATACTTTTATTATCAGAGGACAGATGCTATCATTTTATCCACTTAAATTTCACTAGTAACTTATTATATCATTATCTATAAAGTATTTCTGAATCCTTGAAATCCGATCAGCTATGCCTATATAGCCTGATGTAAGGGTTATGCTTATTTTAAGTAGTGATGCCATTACTTTTTGAAGAAAATATCATCAAACTTTAGGCATAAATATACTGATTCTTTTCTGTACCATGAAGCTGACTAAATTTGTTAAATCTGGATACTTTTAATTCAGTGATAGACTATTTTTATACCTAACTTTATTTATTTATTTATTTTTATTTTTTTTTACTTTTTTTTAGTTGGCGTCTCACTGTTGCCCAGACTGGAGTGCGGTGGCCGCTCCCGGCCACCGCAGCCTCGACCTGCTGGGCTCCGGCGATCCTTCCGCCTCAGCCTTCCGAATAGCCGGAATTACAGGCGCGCGCTACCACGCCTGGCTGATTTTTTAAATTTATTGTAGAGATGAGGTCTTGCCAAGTTGCCCAGGCGGGTCTCGAACCCGCGGGCTCAGGCAATCCACTCACCTCAGCCTCCCAAAGGCGTGGGATTACAGGCTGAGCCACCGAGCCGGGCCTAACTTTATTTTGTCCTCAATATCTGAGCCCATTAGGACTAATATTAGTATCCCCATTTTATAGGAGAGGAACTTGAGGTTCCTATTGGTTAAAGAACTTGCTCAGAGTAACTAACATGGTACAAAGTCAAGGCTAAAATCAAAACCTGTTGGGTTACCATTTATATTTATATGTCTCAGAAGACATAACTATTTCTCAGTGCTTGGATAAATAAATTCATCTTTCTTTTTTTTCTCTTCTGCCTGATGTTAAAAAACATTTCATATGGCTGTGGGATAAATTTAGGAGTGTTGATTGATTACATTTTTCAGGGAAGTTTTTACTGTAGATAATTTAGCTCCGCAAAATATCTACATGAAAACTGTGATGTCTAGTAAAGTTATGGGAAATTGGGTAGAACTTTTGTAGCAGTTTTGGGATAAAACTTCCTTTCATCTTTGTTCTTGAACACTGCTTTGCATCCAGCGAAATGAAATGGATATCAGTATTCCAGAGCACATGTTAGAAGTAAAAATGCAACTATGTGATTGTACATTTTATGAATGGAGTTCTTCCTAAAACCCAGTTCTCCCATAATTTATCTAGTGAAGCTATAGATGAAGAATGTGTGTTCTTCATCTTTGGGGAGGTGTACCTTTGGGGGGTGGTGGAGGTTCCACTTTTTTAGCAGGAACAGGGACTTTCTTCTCTGGTACAGTTTTCTTGGGTACTTCAGGCACTTAAAAACATTTCATTTTAAGACATTAAAAACCACATATATGGTGTTTATATATATATAAAACAAAACCACACATGAGAATAAGACCAAAAACAACTACATGTTTCCTAACATGAAGTCTGAAAAGACATTTAGATAATTTACAGCAAACAGAAACATAAGGCAGGCACACGATAAGAAGAACACACGGGTCTGGAATGTTTTCTAAGATTTGGATGACAGACAACAGAGAGTAAAGCATTACAGATAAAATTGGAGAAGAGCAAAATGATGGAAAAGCAGAGTTCAACACAGAAGAGGCCTTGGTGATTTTAAGAAGAGCTGCTATACCTGGTGCAGGTACTGGCACCTTAGGTTTAATTTCTGGAAGAACTTCTTCTTCTTCTTCTTCCTCAGGCACATATTCTTCCTCCTCAGGAGGGACTTCCTCTTCCTCAGGTGGAACTTCCTCTTCCTCAGGTAGGACTTCCTCTTCCTCAGGTAAAACTTCCTCTTCCTCAGGTGGAACTTCTTCTTCAGAAACAACTTCTTCTTCGCATGGAACTTCCTCCTCCTGAGGTAGAGCTACAGGCACTGGGACTGGTTCACGTTTCTTTGGCACTTTAAAGATATTCATTCAATGGTACAAACGTCACTTTTATGCAAAATACTCAAAACAATGAGAAAGCATGAAAAGCAAATATTCTGATTGTAAAGCATCAGTCATCATCAACATAAATATTAAGCGTTAATTACAACCAGTGAGGCTGTATGACACCAGTTAATTTTCCTTTTAATCTTAGTTCTGTTAGAGGTTAATGTACCTTTGGGTGGTGGGGCCTCCACTTTTTTCGGAACGGGTGTTGGTTTCTTTTCTTCTGGAACGGGCTTCTTGGGCACCTCTGGCACTTTAAAGATAAGATCTGTCTTTAAGAATGTGTTCTTTTACAGTATCTTAGAGCAATAGATTTGAAAAAGAACCACAAAATACCTGACACACCTCTAACAGGACAGACACTTGTTGAAAACAGGTAATGTTATGGGGGAATTTGTGTGTGAATGTGCATAAATGTGAAGATATCTCCCAATATACTTTCAATGACGAAATGATGTTACCTTTTGCAGGAGGAACTTCCACTTTCTTGGGAGCAGGAACTGGCACCTTCTTCTCAGGCACAGGCTTCTTGGGGACCTCTGGCACTTTAAAGACATAATTTAGAGAAAAATTTTATATAACATAAAAATATCAACTCCTAGCATAGTTTCAAAAAGACTAAGGTAAGGCAATTAAGATAAGGCAGCATAAGTATGACAAGGAAATTCCAAGAAGCATTTTATTTTTAAAATAAAAACCAGAGTTCCATCCCTGAAGAGCACAGAATTGAACCAATTTGTTTTTTACCTATAGGCAAATATGAAGTTTTAAAAAAACAGTGACATTGCAAGTTCATATACCTTTGGCAGGTGGAGGTTCCACCTTTTTAGGAACTGGGACTGGTACTTTCTCTTCTGGCACAGGTTTCTTGGGCACTTCCGGAACTTTAAAGACATCAGATAGGGATAGTGTTACAGTTTTCACCCATAGCAAAGACTTTAAGGCCAGCAATTTAAGGCCTAATCGTACCATCATCGATATTCTAACAATTTCACTGTAAGATTGAAGATGATAACTGCCAAAAACAAAGGCTAGAAAATACATGAATATTAAAAAACACTGAAAAAAGAAACAACAACAACAACAAACATGGACTGGTGGTGATAAAGACAATACACAATTCCTGGTAAAGCAGGGTTTTGTCCAATTTGATGTGGCAAGAAGAATTTGCTTAACACAAAGAAATTTCTCCTAAAGAGGAAGAGCCAAGCCCTGAGCATAAGCATGCTTTGATGGTAAAATTCAGAAGTGAATGTGTGGTAAACTGCTTCTGTGGCCAGTTAAGTGGTTCTTGTCTTGGCATTAATATTGTTAATATTGTCATGGGGAAAGGACTGCTGTGGCTCACCAAGTTATACTAGATGGGTGAATTATTACGTTATTCCAGTTATGGATTATAAAGAGGTGTACCTTTAGCTGGTGGGGCCTTCTCTTTTTTAGGAATAGGCACAGGAAGTTTCTCCTCTGGCTTCTTAGGAATCTCAGGCACTTTAAAGACATTGTTTATTGTTAAGTTCTAATGACTAGCGACAACACATCCATATAAAGCACAGTTAACAATCTCTAATAACAGATGGCAACACACACAAGGTTTTGCATTGTAGAAGATTGTAAACTATTTATAGTTGGATTAAGTCTCTTATGTACCTTTTGTTGGGGGAGCTTCCTTCTTTTTGGGAACAGGAACCGGTTTCTTCTCTTCTGGAACTGGCTTCTTGGGTACCTCAGGCACTTTAAAGATATTATTAAGAATGTTGGAAATGTTGCAAAAAAGATATAAACTGTGAAAAGCACCTGCAGACATCATACTTCTTCAATGTCTGCTTCTAAAATAAGTAGAGTTGCCATCGTCAGTGCTAATAACCCCCAGAATCTGACCCTATAAGACACCCAAATTCCAAAGGTGCCACTGCATGTGGCTTTGCGGGAAAAATCATCTACCTTTGACAGGTATGACTGGCACCTCTTCTTCCTCAGTTATGAACTCCTCTTCTTCATGAAGATACTCTTCTTCCTCTACAAGATATTCCTCTATGTGGGTTACAACTTCCTCTTCAAAGGCAACCTCTTCGGGTTCAAGTTCTTCAGGCTCTTCTGGCACTTTAAAGATATTATCTTTAAGTTGGCCATTTGCCAGTTACTCAACAAAGCTAAGATACTTTAGGGACACAGGCCCAAGAACAAGCTTTATCTTTTCCACAAAACAACTTCACACACAGAACTGAATATGAATTTAACACCAAAGAAGACAAACAACACACAAAAATGAGTGCCATTAGGTACCTCTAACAGGCGCTGCTACTTCTTTTTTAGGAACAGGTACTTTTACTTCTGCAATGACCTTCTTGGGCTTTGTGGGCACTTGAAATATTAAGTATAAGGAAATTTTATTGTCAGAATCAGGCCACCCAGCCAATGCTTGCTTTTTTGTACTTTAAACAGATAGTATAATGCAGTGATCTCTAAAAGGATAGGTGTGCTATTATTCATCTATAAGAAAGTTTATATTCTCCATGGAAAGGATTCTGAGCTTCATAGAAATACCAATATTCAGATGCACTCGAGTAAGGGTAGCAGAACCCAAATGTGTAATGATGTTTAATATTCAATTATCCCTGCTTGAAAGAAACGCTCTTTCCTGTAAAGCAAAATTTACATCTGGATAAGTGTACTTCCTGAAATAGCAGGGAACTTACTTCATACTTAGCATAAAGCAGGAAAAAAATAAATGGAAACTGAGTTAGCTTTAAATATATATATATATATTCAAAATGGGCCAGGTGTGGTGGCTCATGCCTGTAATCCTAGCACTTTGGGAGGCAGAGGCTAGAGGATTGCCTGAGCCCAGGGATTTGAGACCAGACCTAATCTCTGCAATTAAAAAAGAAAAAAAAAAAAAAAAAGAGCCAGGGGTGGTGGTGCACGCCTGCAATTCCAGTTACTTGGAAGGCCCAGGAGGTTGAGGCTGCAGTGAGCCGTCTTGCCACTGCACTCCAGCCTGGGTGACAGAGTGAGACTGACTCAAAAAAATAAAAACAAAAACAAAAAAACTTCAAAATGATTTTATTCATTGGAATAAAGTTATCAAACTTTGGTAAATATTGTTGCATCATTACATCAATTTAGGTAAATTAGAAATATGCCAAATGGTCACTGATTTTTAAATCCAAACACACTATTTCACAAATATTACACCTATATGGCAGGATGCAGCCACTATCTAAGAGGCTATAGAATTTATTTTGAAATCATTTTTCCTTTTTAAGGTACCAAACCCAAACATTATCTTCTTACCCTGTATTTACATATTTTTATATCCAACATTCTGCTGACAATTACTTTAAAAGACACAAAACAACAACAACAAAAAGCAAAACATAGCTACATTAATTTCAAACAGACATCATAATAGAACACAATCTATGAAGGAAATTATAATACCTTTAGCAGCTGGTTCAGTCACCTGCTCTTTTTCACGTTTGGTAATTGAAATATGTATTTTTTCCTCAACAACTTTCTTTGGTTCTTCAGGCACTTTAAAGATATTAATTATTAAAGAGTATTAAAACCAGCCCCATGAATACTCTGTAATCAATACACATAAAAAACTGAAATTTAAGAATCAGGACCAGAACAATTTATTCGGTAAAAACAGAGAACATCAGACGGGATGGTAAGACACAATTACAGAACATACATTACAAGGCTGTTTTTGGTAGTTATTACTCAGTCATGTACCTTTGGGTGGTGGGGGTTTGAGCTTCTTAGGAATGGGCACTGGTACTTTTTCTTCAGGGACAGCTTTCTTCAGCACTTTAAAATATCAATATTAAGAGATTTCAGAGCCTGAACCAGATGTCTCAAGACTAGTAAGAACAAAAAGCCAAGAACTACAATATACGACATAATATTCCCAAACACACATGATTTGTACACCACCACTTCAACATATATATATAGTATGACAGACACGTAAGAAACAAAGGTCTCTTTCTCACTCTACCTTTAGTTGGTGGGGCCTTTGGTTTTGTGGGGACTGGTTCTTCTTGAATAGGCTTTACAGGGACATGCTTCTCAGGTTCTTTAAAAGTGCATACAACGTATTTAATGTTAGCTTTTAGAATATAAATCAACGTCTTTCTTAACTGGAATGAAAGACTTGACATCATGTATCTTTTATCTGTATAATAGCCATAGCCTCTAGAAGTGAGTAAGAATCAGAAGTCCAAGTAGAACAAGCTCTAAAAAACCTAAACCAGTTATATTGTCCTTTCTTCCTTGCTACTTACTTCAATCAGGTAACTGCAATGCTCTCTTATATACGAAAATTCTCACTTCACTTCAGGGGACAAAATTGGAGCTAAAATTCTCCTCTCTGTAATATTGGTTTAGAAGGCTATCTGTAAAACTATGTAGAATATTCTCAAAATTAGACTATGCAACATTAGACGTTGAATAGGTCAAATAATACTGATTCATTTCCAAGTTCCTATAGAAAATTATTTTTTGAGCAAAATAAATAAACTGTATATGCCTACAATTTTTATCTTCCTTAGGTAAATAAAACTGCTTGTGTTAGCCATCATGTTTCTTTACTTTGAAGTAGTCATTGTCAAGTTTCGATGGTGGGAACCTTGAGGATAGTACATTTTCTCAATAGCTTATCGTGCTCAATAATAGCAACCTTCAGAATAAAAAATGTTCAGAAATCTTTGATCATGTAGCACTTTTGATGATGAGCACTTGAAGATAAGCGTCAAATCTTTTTGAGAAAAAAACTTGGGGACTTTTGATATTTTGCATATGAGCAAAAATAAGGAGAATAGATTATTCTCAAAACCAAAGTGCAACAATAACCTTAGGATTCATAGAGTTTTTTTTTTTTCCTAGAAGTTATTCAAGAAGGAAATTCTGAGTTTGCCAAATGAAACAAAGTTTTTCCAAATTTATTTGGGCATCCATATTTTAAAAATCTGGTTCTAATGTAATTTGCACATATTTAATGTGTTTTTGCACTTGCAGTTTTATTCGTACCTGTGATGTATTCTTCATGTTCTTTATACTCTTCATAACGCTCATACTCGCGCTCTTCATATTCCTCATATTGGTCATATTCTTCTGTTGGCTCATACTCGTATTCTTTATATTCTTCATAGTCTTCATATTCCTCATATTCCTCTTCCCGTTGTACTGCAACTGTTTCTTCTTCTTGGGTGTAAGACCATTCCTTCTCCTCTGTTACAGTTACTTCTAGAATAATTTTGACAACAGGCAGCATTTTACTTGGAGCCCATTTAGGGATGAAGTCACAATGTGCTTTGACTTCATTCCTTTGTGATGGTCTCATGCCCTGGTTATGGGAGACGCCAACTGTCCTTTGCTGGTCAAGGTATCAAAGAGTACATTTACTAAGTGTAAGTTTAAATGTTAGAGCCCCTGTCTTTGTTCAACAATAAGATAATAAAGTATGGGCATCAAATTGGGAACTAGTAGGCAGAGTTGAATAGTTTCACGCTTCATATTATTTAATCAAAGCACAATATACCTTTAGTGGGAGGAGGTACTCTTTTTGGAACTTCAACAGATACTTTTTCTTCTTTAACAACTCTTTTTCTCAATTCAGTCACTTTAAAAGAGTAATTATTAAAAGTGAATTGCAAGATTCTGAAAATATATGTGTTAAGAAAATTCTGTACTAACAATCCAAGACAAAGAAATTTTGTACTAACAGTCCAAGTACAAAGACAACTACAACAGTGCCCAGTTAAACTTGTTATTTAAATGGCAAGAAAAATCAATAGACTTGGAAATAAACATGGCCTAATATGCATATGAATACTTGTTTAAAAAGCGACTCAATGCTTCAAAGACATTAAATAATTTTAGGAAGATCAAGTAGTCTTTATAAAAGAGTTAAGAAAGACAACTAGACAGCATGAATAATAACTATCAAAGTACAAACATTAGACAGAAACGTGTTGTATAAATAGTTCCTTCACCTTAATTCTAACTTATTTTCATAAACTCTACTGGCACAATGTAGAAAATTAAGAATTTTTAAAAATTAAAAAATGTCATCAAAGATTGCTACATAAAACAAGCATTTAGGTAGATGGTTATATATGGACAAGTAGACGTATTAGAAGACAAATACATTTTAAGGAAAACTACCCATACATGTTGGGAAGTTTCACTTTTTCTTCAGAAATGGTATCAGAAATGTTTGGTTTTGAAGTGA
>CAUYQG010165769.1:0-43045 GCA_963574415.1 Tarsius wallacei
TACTGTCATATGTTTTCATATTGTTACTGAATATTCTTTTTTTTTTTTTGAGTTGGAGTCTCACTCTGTCGCCCAGACTGGAGTGCAGTGGCCACTCCCGGCCACCACAGCCTCGACCTGCCGGGCTCCGGCGATCCTTCCGCCTCAGCCTTCCGAGTAGCCGGAATTACAGGCGCGCGCTACCACACCCGGCTGGTTTTTTTGACTTATTGTAGAGATGAGGTCTCGCCAAGTTGCCCAGGTGGGTCTCGAACCTGCGGGCTCAGGCAATACACTCACCTCAACCTCCCAAAGGCGCGGGATTACAGGCTGAGCCACTGAGCCCAGCTTGAATATTCTTTTATTTTGACTTGATGAATTACCTTTAGCAATTCTTTTAAGGCAGACCTTGTGGTGATGAACTCCTTCAGCTTTTGTTAGCATGCATATGTTCTTAGCTCCTTCTTTCTGGATAGTTTTGGCAGGTATAGTATGCTTGGTTTACAGTTTTTACAATTGTTATACTTTTAATATATCATCCCACTGCCTCTAGCTTGTAAGGTTTCTGCTGAGAAGTCTGTATTATGAGGATTCCCTTATATGTGATAAGTATCTTTTCTTGCTGCTTTCAAGATACTCTATTTGTTTGGGGCTTTTGACAATTTAATTATAACATATCTCAGAATTTTAGAATATTCCTTTTTGATTTGATCTTATTTAGATCCTTAAAGCTTCATAGACTAGATTTTCATATTCCTTCCCAAATTGGAGATGTTTTCAGCTATCATGTCTTTAAATAAGCTTTCTTCTTTTTCTCTCTTTCTTAGTTTTCTAGGAGTTCCATAACTTGTACATTCATATACTTGATGGTGTCCCATAGGTTCTTTATGCTTTTTCTTTTTATCCCTCTAATTGGCTAATTTTAAATAACTTTATTTTAAATTTCAAATATTTTTAATATTTGAGTACTAATTTCTTCTGCATGACTGTATCTGCTGTTAAAGTTCTCTGTTGAATTTCTCAGTTCTGTCACTGTATGCTTCAACTTTAGGATTTCTGTTTGGTTCTTTTTTAATAGTTTCTATTATCTTATTAAATGTATAATTTTGTTCATGCATTGTTTTTCTAATTGCATTTAGTTGTCTATCTGTGTTCTCTTGCATCTCATTTAGTTTTATTAAGATAATTATTTTGAATTCTTGTTCAAGTAATTTGTAGTCCTCTATTTCTTTGGGATCAGTTATTGGAGTCTTAGTTTCTTTTGGTGGTGCCATGCTAGACTATTTCTTTGTTAACAATATAGCCTTGAATTAGTGTCTATGAATTTGAAGGAGGCAGCACCTCTTCAAGCCTTTACAGACTGTTTTGGGGAATTAAAGGGTTTCTTTTTTTGTGTACCCAGGTTGAGGGACTTGTCTCCAGAATTACATTCAAGTGGTGCTGAAGCTTGGTTTATGGGTCTGCAGCTGGGTCTGCAGTGGGTTCAAAGTTTGTGGACTTGTTACCAGGAACTCCAGTGAGTGTGGATCCTGTCTAGTCCCTTAGTGGACAGGACTACCTCCAGATCCTTGGTCAGTAAGGCTGGTGCTAGAATGAGGGTCTGTTTCTGTAGACAGTGGGTCTGTTACCAAGTATGTTCACTGATATGGCTTGCTCTGGGCTTTCGGGAGGGCTTTCCTAGGTGAGTCCCTCGGCAGAAAGAACTTGTTTGGACCATGGCTGAAAGGGGCTGGCATCAAGTCACAGGGCTGCTTTGGGATCAACAGCTGAGACCAAAGTCTGCAGATCTATTTCCAGGGTTTAAATGGGTATGCTTCCTGGCAGGTATCTGAGAAACTAAGACTTCCTTCAGACCACAGATGAGAGGGGTTGGAGCTGATGTATAGGGTCATTTTATGGTTCATATTCGGACCGAGGTCAACAGGCCTGCCTACAGGGACACTGATGGGTGTGTCTTCCTCTGGATTTCTGTGTGGGAAGAACTACTTTCAAATTACAGCTGAGAGGGACTGGAGCTTAATTACAAGGCCATTTTAGGATCTGCTGTGGAGCCGAGTTTGGCTGGCCTGCCCCAGTAGCACAGATGGGTGTCTTCCTCTGTGTGCCTGAGTGGGCAGGTCTGCTCTCAGACCACATCCTTACATTCTGTTTACCCTTTTCTTATTTTTCAATTTAGGACAAGTGAAAGTTCTCCTATAGTGATGAACTCTTGGTTTGATCTTTTCTGGCTGGACTTCATAGAAATATTTTTAAGTTTAATCAGAAAAAGAATTACTTAAAAGTTCAACTTTTACAAATACCAAAAATAAAGACATCCATAATGACTGCTGATTGATGTCCAGGATGGAGATTTGGGTTTGAGCTGAGGAAGAGTACAAGAGCTTCCTGTGGAAGACGATGTTCTTATCAGAGCAGAGACCCCACCCACAGCTCCTTCCTCCTATGTGTGGCCCAACTTTTCCAGAATGTGTTCATAAGATAATTATTTTTCACCAGAGCTTAAATTGAGGGTAAGCTAGGGACACAGAGAATTCGTATAACATGTTGGAAATTTAGGAGACCATTTTCTCAACTTATCCTTGGAAAAATAAGGGAGCTGGAATAAGAAATGAGAGGCTGGGTCTTATGCAAGTCTTTGAATCTTGAGATGACAAGAGGCTGAGGAGCCTAGAGCCGTGTGATTACTATTTAATAATGTTGGCCATTAGGAGACCATCAAGGATTCATGTTCTGCTCAGAAGCGCCAATTTTCCTTTCGAGTCTTGGAGAGACTGGCAAAAATGCTGGCATTGGCAGATGGCCTCTTGGCACAGGTGTGAATATTGATCACCCTTGAAGGGTAGGAAATGCTACTCCCTCTCTGATTAAAAGTTTCTTACAAAGGAGAACAAAGGCCTAAGGTGGCCAGCATGTTTAATAGCCTACATTAAAGGAATCTCTATATTAAGGTATATCTGTTGCCAGAATGTACATTCAGATTGTTGCCACAATGGAACTTTAATGGATCCTTTGTTGTTCTCTTTTCTTTTTAGATGCTGTCTCCTTTACTCTGACTTAGTCATCATGCATCTTGTCTGAGTCTACTTTTATTTTGGTAGACTTTTCTTTGCTCAAGTCAGTGGTCCTCTTGTGAAAATGGAATCATCAGCTGGGAAAAAAACAACTGATACCAGGGTTTTTAGAGATACATGTATTAAATCTCATTTTGAGGGGTCTGAAGTTAAGATTCCCAAAGGGGCATTATAATACCTTACAAAATGATTCACCTGCATGCCATAGGGCTCAGATTCATTTAAATCCAGATGAGACTTTGGACCATTGTTTTTAAAAATATTGAAGCTCTTTGATACCCATTAGTTCATCCTGTGTCCTTCCTCTCAGGCTAGCTGAGAGGCAGGATTCTGATGCTTAGATAATCCACATTGATCTTTTCACCTAGTTAACTTCAAGGATTTGTCTAATCTCAGTCTTGCATTTTAGGCTTATTTCTGGCTTTGGTTTTACTTCTACCTGAAGCAAGTCTTTTTTTAGTCACCCATAATCCACAATCTTTCGGTTTGACCAAACAGCTCAGCTGTCTTTCCAAATGCACTCCAGGCTTGGATCACACTCTGCTGTTCCCAGATGGCACCTGGGGCACTAACATCCATCACTGCTGATAGGTTAACTTTGTGAAATTAATTGACTATGAAATTAATCTGGCTCCTCCTAGAGTTTTTCTTATAGTAGGCACTCAATAAATGTTTGTGGAATACATACTTTACATGAAACTTTAAAGAAATTTAAAAAATCTTTTTGCTGTATTGTCTTTCTAATTTTCCTTTTTTTGCTTAAAGCAAACATGTAATGTTTCTGTCAACAATAACAGGGAAGAAGAACCAGTTATAGGAAAAGAGATGGTGTGAGTCTAAAGTAGAGGAACTTAAGAAGGCAAATACTCCTGAACTCTTGAGGGTATTTGGGAGTACTCCCAACGTGTTTTAATGAAGTTGACTTGATGGAATATTGACCCCCTCCTTCTGGGTTTTGATTTTGAGATCCTTGCCCTTTGTTTGTGCCTGCATTATTGGCTCCTCCAGGATCTATGCTGGGCTCCCTTTTCTTTCCTCATTGTCCCGTTTCTGCACAACCTCCTCCATGCCATCTACACGTCGAAGACTCCCAGCATCCAGTGTCTCTGGGACCTCTTAGTGCTCTCAGGTCTTCACTCTGGCCTGCCTTGCTGCTGCCCAAGCTGTTGACTTTGCTGCTGGTGCCCCCTGTGAATGCACCAAGGGCTGTGCCCGAGGCCCTGATTTTCTGGGACCGTCATTGCCCCGCTATGGCTCACCATTTCCTCCCACTTTCTCCTCCCCCATTCTGGTTAGTATTTTTCTCAACCTTGCTTGTTACACAATTTAGTGCAGTATCTAAGAGCACGGGCTCCAGAGTCAGCAGACCTGGGTGATCTTGGCTGAGTTATTTAACCTCTTTAAGCCTCAGTGTCTTTGTCTGTGAAATGGGCACAATACTAATACCTACCTTGTATGATTAAGAGGATTAACTGATAATGCAACTGCTTAGTTCCATGTGTAGGGCATAATCATTGCCCCCAAAATGTTAGCTGTTTTTCTTCCTAGATGCCTCTGTGAAAGTTATTCCTTACATTTTCCCTGCTGGTTCTATTTTGTCCATGGGGCTTAGAAGGGAGTTTATAGAAAACTGTCCTAAACAGACAGTCACTCTGTTGTCTATTGCCCACCCATAGTACTGTGTTCTGGTTGATGCTTTTTGTATGAACTGACTTTTGGATGCTTTGGTCTCCAATTTATTACATGCTCAGAACCTCCTCCACATAGGCTAGGATCCCATTCCCAAAAATCTTTCCAGAATTATAGATCTGATGCTTACTCCATGAGCAGAGACCACCACTCTTGCTCCCAAGAGAACCTGATCACCTTGCCCGGCCTGCTGATGACCAGTAATACTGTTGTTTATGTGATCTTCCTGAGGATCAGGTAAACATATTCAGAGTATTTACTTTTTTTTTTTTTTTAGGATTGTAATGCTTCTGAGGGAATTTCCTGACATGTTTCTATGATAGTTTTCTAAATAACCTCAAAATCATAACTTGTTTTTTAAGCTTATTATTCTCCTTAAGTTCCTTAAATTATTAAGATTATCTGGTTTCTTGGGAAGTTGTTGTATTTTAGAGTAATTTAATTCTATACTGTGGGGAACAATTGGGTACTGTCTGGGGGGGACACACTGAAAAAACCTATTAAATCTATATGTTCTTTAATTTTCCTGATTCTGCAGCTCAGTGAAGATGTGGTCCCAGGTAAGAGAATATGTGTCCATTACCCAGCTTGCACAGATGTTGCAAGAATTCTCAAATGGCCCATTCTTGCTTTTGTTTTGTTTCTTTTGCAACAAGAGGGGCTGCCTTCATGAAAGACAGGCCAGTGTGTGAATGTAATGCCCAACAGTGAATGAGGAATGTCTGTATGCAGATGAGCATGTGGGAAATGAGAAACACAGCAGTTCTGACCCTAAAGAGTCCTTGGTGGCAGGGTAAGGCTGTCATGTGGCTATTGTGTAACCTTCTGTGCTATTCAGGGCCAGCTAGGCTTGGAGTTTCCAGTTTGGGCTATAATCAGAAGCCAGACCAACATTCCTCAGAGCCAATATTGTCAAGTTGTTCTGAGCTCCAGAGTCTCATAGCTTCTCATGGTCTATGACAAAATGTTCAACTTCCCTAGCTTGACTTTGAGGGTCTCCTTGAGCCAGACTTATCTTTCCAGCCTTTTTTCCCTTTGCATCTCATTCTCAAACTCTCCTTTCCATTAGATCACACCCTGAGTTCCTGTCTGATTATTGGGTCCATGAGATTATTCTGTACTGAAAGGTTTCCCCATCCCCAGCCATTTTGCTTGCCTGAATCTGACTGACCTCTCAAAGTCCATCTCGGTTTCTATCTCCTTCCTATAAAACTCTCCCTGGTCGCTCCAGCCTTGTGATTTGTTGTCACACAGAGTTTTTCAATGATACAGTCTCCCATTGAGCACTTCTCCTGTTTAGTTTTTCATTGGAAATGCTTTTCATGCTCATGTTTTTTTGGTCTCATTCATCTGTCAGCTTCCTGGGGACAAAGACCATACTCTGTATCTTCATCTCCCCCACTGTGCTTTCTCATGGTGACTTTCCTGAAGTATTCTTGACTCATTGATTAATGTAAAGCAAATCTAGACTCTTTGGAAAACTGTCAGCTTGTCAATCCTGTAATTCCTTACCTAACAGCAGTACGGAAAGGCAATATGATTGAATCAATTTCATTCTTATTGAGGGATGAGAACTAGTCCAAGTCAATTTAACAAATGTTGAGCAGGTACTATGGGATGAAGATGGTGCCAAACATCAACGTAAAATAAAATAAATATTGGGAATGGCATGTACCTTCAAACTGCCAGCTATTTAGGAGGAGACTTTATCTCCATCATGAAAGAATTAGGGAACAATTGACCAAAAGTAAAGGGCTATATCCATTAAAGTGCTAAATTGATTGGACTTCAGATTTAGATGTGTGGAAAAGGTAGCCAGTGGTGTGGATTCCAAAGTGAGAGAAAGATCAGAGAGGAAAGCCACAAAAGAAAGTCTCAGGGGATGATGGGGACCTGGAGGAGATAGAGTTTTAGGGAAGAGGCCAGGATGGGCAATGCTTTTTAAAAGGGGAACAACAAATACCTCAAAACCTGGGGTAATGGATATGAAATTATTGAGTATTCGTTTTTGATTAGGCATTATGTAGAAGCCAACTCATTTACTACTCACAGGTCCTGAAAGGCATACCATATCTGTATATTGCAGAGGAAGATCTCTAAGAGGGATTAAGTAACTTGCCCACCACACAGGTAGTATCTGGCAGTGGGTTAGAACTTGTGTTCCATCCTTCTCTAGGCCAGCTGGCCCACTTGGTGGGAGGGTGCCTGCCTTGGAGCAGTCCCCCAGGTGTTCAGATCTCCCTCCTCTCTTCCTCTAAGATGTGATTTAGAAGGAAATATGTGTTCAGCTTAGGAAAGAGACCTATTTTATGCTGCTTCTAAATGCCTCCTTGCCATCCCTTTCTCCTGATGCTGGGAGTTCTTAGACTATTCTCCATTGTTGGAAACTCTGCAAACAGGCTACAGAATCTGCATTTATGAAAGTACTTCACATGTGGGGCAATGGTCTATGTGTGGTCTGGATGATGGGTGCTTTTGTGAAAATGTATTAAACCTCAGATAGGATTTGTATATGTTATATTTCAATAGAAAGTTTACTTAAAATTGTTGCCATATGATGCTAAGGGGATCCACTGGTCTGCATAGTCATCATTTAAAAGGAACAGATAAGAATAATAATAGCTTATATGTCTTATTATGTTATGTTTTTGTATTTTATATATTATTATTTGAATAATATATTTATATATTTTTCATTATTTTAGTATTTATTATGCAAAATATTTATTATGCTCTAAGTGCTTTATGTGCATTAATGCATGACAATCCTGTGGGGTAGATGCTAGTATAGTGCCCAATTTACAGATGTGAAAACTGAGTACAGAGAGATTTATTATTTGTCCAAGATCACATAGCTAGTGAGTTTTGGAGCTCTTCAAAGAGTCAATGCTCTCAATTATGACAAAATAAGATATGAGGCCAGAACAGTCTGAAAACTAGATATGTGAAGAGGCTGACATGATCTCATCAATGGCTCTTATTGAGAAACTTTCCACCAGACACTTCTCCCTCTGTTACAGTCATTCCCACTTTGGACACAGGGCAGAATGATCTCCAAATTATTGTACAATTGAAACAGGAGGGAACCAAAGACCTCTTCTTAGGCTCCTTGGGCACCTGATTCTACCTAGCACCATGTTTTTCTGCCCTTGGTGCAGCTCTCTGAGTGACCATATTTGAGGCAATTCCTCACCTCTCTGCAGGCCTGTGTCTCCTGGCAGCCCACACACCATCTGTTTACTTCCTCTGGTAGATGAGGGCTGGACAGGCCACCTCCAGCCAGTTTTATGTCCCCCGTTGGGGACCAGCCCTAGACACCAGGGTTCTGCTCACTTTCTCCACATCACCCAACCTCAGAGAAAAAAAAAAACCCAGCCTATCCTTTGGTGTAGTTTTCTCTCCAACTATGAGCTACAAGTTCATAAACTCTTTCCTCCTTCTTTGTTGGTATGTGTTGTGGACAGAGAGGCCACTGGAGCAAGGAAGTCAGACATAAAGATCATACCCTACCTGCCTCCCCATCCTCCCACCCCCAGCCCACCTCCTCCTCACATCTCCCACCTTCAGCCCCCCAGGCTTCTAGAACATTCTAATGTCCTTAAGAAGCATCCCTGCCCACACCTGTGCATCAGAATGCTGGACGTACAGTAACTGCCCTGAAGTTGATTTAAGCTTCCAGGTTACACACAAACTGGAGGGAGATGCAGCATAAGAATTGTGTTGTCATTATCTAGAACTTTAATTGTGGTGAAATCTTATGATAAAGGTGTGAGGAAAGTCACTATTTTTTTTCTGCCCTGGACTTTGGCGAAGAGAAGTGTAGAAAAATTCTTTTTTGAATAACCATTCACAAATTTCAACAATTGTTCACTCTCGATTCTAAAAGTCTCTTTGCATGAATAATTTTCTCATCTTTATGCAGAATTTTTCCACATTTTTGTTGACTAAAATATTACTAATCTAATTTCCTATTAAAAAACTCATTTCCAGCATTGCAGAGCTGAAAGGTGCTACCAACCATTTAGTCTTCAATTTATATACAACAAATCCTGTAATCTGATGGGGGCTTTTACACAAGGGTGGCTCCAAGCAATTACATGGGCAAAGAAATATTTCAGTCCAGAGCTGTGCGCTGTGTTAATTTCATCTGTTGAACTCCCATTGAGATTTCTCCTATTGTTAAATTGCCTATTGATGTGGATTTAGAGAGTAAAGTCCACCAAATACAGCAATTCAATGTTATAATGCTGTTTGTGCGCTAATATTTTCCTTTTAATTATAATTTGGGAAATTGGGGTTTATTAGAAAGAAAAGAAAGCATCCAACTGGAATAAATTATTCCATTTTTTCTCACTCAGCACCATGGCAAAGTAGAACATTCTTCAGGTGAAGTGTTGATTTGGAAAGACCTGGAAAAAGTTCTGATACCACAATAGAGTATGAGCCAGGGCTCTGGGATGGACTGGACCTAGGAATGCCTAATATGGAAGAAACAGAGTATCTGAGCTACTGGCCTGGGGACACTGGGATTATTGAGAAGGGTTTGAGGGGAAATTTTAGAAGCGAATTTTGGGTCATGGGGAAATCTAGCCTGAGCTGCTGCAGGCTAAGATGTGGTCAGGCCAGTAGATAGATCCATTCATTCATCAATCCATCCGACCATCCAACCATCCAAACTTTACTGAATGTTAAGCATATATTATGTCCCTATTTAAGTATCTGGTATTTTGGAAGATGCAAATGAAATATTTTGAAGTCCTTTTATTTATTCATTCATTCCACAAACACTCCCTGAGTATCCGTGTTCTTGGCACCATGTTAGATTCCAAGGTTACATATAAAAGATGGTGTTCCACCCATCTTTTAGTCTTTGTTTTCAGTTCTACACAAGCCAATTGGCCATTGTATTTATTAGTTTTACTCGAGAAGGATGGGTGAACACAGAGGAGGCCTAAACAGAGTGTCATGTGAGAGAGAAAGTTATAGGTGCTTGAGTCTCAGAGGATAAACAGGAGGCAGTACCAGGAAGAGTGTAAAAGGCATGCATGTTTAAACACAGCTTTATGGAGATACAATTCCCATATAATAAACTACACATATTTAAAGGATGTAATTGATAAGTTTTTACATGTGTATACACCTGTGAAATCCACCATGGCAAATACAACAAACACAATCATCACCCCCAAAGAGTCCTCATGCACCTTTGTAACCACACTTTGCTATCCCCCCATCCCCAGGTACCCACTAGTACTCTCTGTTGATACAGATTAGTCTTTGTTTTTTTAGAACTTCATTTATTTATTTATTTAATTTTTTTTTTTTCCCTTTTTTTTTCCTGAGTTGGAGTCTCACTCTGTCGCCCAGACTGGAGTCCAGTGGCACACTCCCGGCCACCGCAGCCTCGACCTGCTGGGCTCTGGCGATCCTTCCGCCTCCGCCTTCCAAGTAGCTGGAACTACAGGCGCGCACTACCACGCCCGGCTTATTTTTTTTTTTTTTTTTTTTATTTATTGTAGAGATGAGGTCTCGCCAAGTTGCCGAGGTGGGTCTCGAACCCGCGGGCTCAGGCAATCCACTCACCTCAGCCTCCCAAAGCACTGGGATTACAGGCTGAGCCACCGAGCCTGGCTCCTAGAACTTTATATAAGCAAAATTATATAGTATGTACTCTTTTGCTGTCTGACTTCTTTCACTCAGCATAACTATTTTGAGATTCTTCCATATAGTTATGTGTATCAGTGGTTTGTTCTTTTTCTGACTGCATGCTATTCCACTGCATAAATATTTACCTGTTGATGGACATTTGGGATGTCTCCAGACTATTGGCTATTACAAATAAAGATGCTATAAACATCTGTGTACAAGTCCTTGCTTGGAAATAGCTTTTGTTTCTCTTGGGTAAACACCTGGGAGCAGAATAGCTGAATCTTATGGTAAGTGTATATTTAACTTTTTAAGAAACTACCATGCTGTTTCCAAAGTGGTTGTACCATTTTACATCCCCACCAGCAGTGCCTGGGAGTTCTTCTACATCCTCATAGAAGGCTTATTGTTGTTGTTATTATTATTATTAATTATTATTTTTGTCTACCATTGAGAGTGAAGGAAACCTAGGTTTTGAGAGCTCATTGACTTTCGGTCAATCACAGAAGCCCCCAGTCATCCTCTATGGCTTGAGTCATGAGGTCACCTGGCCTTTCTCACAACTCAATATGGGCACATTTAGATTAAGAGCCGCCTCAATGGTAGCTGGTGTCGTGAAGCCATGTTGAGACCACTGGTGGGCATGCGGTCATTTAGTGTCGAGCCCAGACTGCTGCTTCTGTTCATCTCTCCTCGGAAGGCTGGTGAACTACAGACCCTGTTTCTTTATTCTTTTTTCTCATGAGAGAGGTTTCAATTCCATCTACCTCACAGGACCCAAATCCTCCTCAAATGTGTGCATCTGGCAGGGGGGAGGATTACAGAAAACAGCTCACACGATGTCCCAAAACCTACCTTGCATATATTTTTCCCTTCAAGCTGGCCAGCCACCCACCTTGCTTTGTCCTGAACCCGACTGCGTAATCAGACTCCAGTGGCCGGCCAGAGCAGACAGGCAAATAAAGCACTCCTGCTATTTCCCTTTGGCCAGCCTTGACTTCAAAACACTTTTCACCTAATTTTCTCTGACACTTTCTATAGGCATTTGAAAATGTGGTGATTGAGAAAGCAAACCTGTGCTCTATGCCTCCAAAACAGGAGAGATTTTTATATCTGATCCCCACCCGCAGTCTCAGACCTGCACGGTAGGAGCAGCAAACACCAAAGAAGATTAAGAAAACACTGCAAGGCTGGACGTGTCTGTCCAGAAAAGGCAGTGGTCAGATTTGCCAATTTACAGGGCCTGAGTTTTTCCAAGCACTGAACCAGGGGTAGTTTTCTACTTTCTCTTTTCACAACTGCCCAAAGTAACCCATACCACTTTCTTTGATCTTTTCCCCACAGTACCCGGCTTCCTTCTGGGGGAATTTTGGTTCCATTTATATTTTGGTATTTGTACCCATGAGTCTCCAGGGATTAGGCTTAGTGGAAATATGCTAACAAAGGAAATCAGAATGTTGAAAGTCAAGTTTGCAATCACACGTTTCCATGGTGAGATGTCCTTCTGAAATTTGGTATGCAGGTCCCACAGCCCAAGTTGGAGATGTTTGTGAAAGTAACTCAACCATCCCTTGGTGGGAAGAACCAGGATTATAGCAGAAGTATAGCCTGCAATGGAGGGCCCAAGAACAGAAGATCAGGGGCAAGGAGGGAAGCCAAGGGGCAACATAGTTCTGCTGATATTGCTGTGAGTAACTGTCATATCCTAAATTTTATAAGTTTTTCACCAAGTTTCCCAAGATCTGTCTTATAAGGGCTAGTGTCTTCCTGGGAGATTATCTTGCATTTTCCGTGTCTAGACACAGGAAGGGGAGGCATTGGTGAAAATCCTGGTGGCAGTATGTCAGCTTCTGAGGAGACCACAGTGAGATCCTTGTCTAAGCCCCTGATCTACAGATCTGAATGCTGATGCCCAGGTACAGGCTTAGTCATATTCTTTAGCTGATTGATTCACAAATGGTGTGCATAAGCCTGGGCCATAAATAACCCTGGGATAAGAGCAAATCCACCATTCAAGGAAACATTTGAGGCTGCCTAACAGAACACACAATTTGTCCTGAAGGAAGACCCTGAAGATGTCCCCAAGTAGCTGGAGTGGTGACAGCATGGTTTTAGTAACTGCATGATGTTTTGAGCTGATGTTTGAAATGGGGCCACCATGTTGCCCACCAGGTTTATACCTTCTAGTTTCTGTTTCTTCAGAATGTGGGCTTGCTATGACTCTACCTCAGAGCTCCTCTTATCCTTTCAATAAGCACGCAGAGCTCCTGTTGATCTGGGAGCATTATCTGAACATCCTTTCAAATACCATTCTTGCTGACTTGACTCAATTTCAGAATTCACGTTTCTCACAAACACAAATCTATTAGCATATCTCATATTTTCTAAGTTAGATGTCATTGACTGATAGAGAGATCGGCTTGCCTGTGGATCAATCATCTACTCATAATCCAATCTGATGTTGCTGAGGAGAGGAGTTATGTCATTTAAAATGTGGTCACTTAAGGACTTTCCTTCAGTAGGTGCTGTGGGCTGGGCAGTTTCCTGTGGAAAGGCTATGGGTGTGACAGGCTCTGGGGTAGGTGACTCCAGCACTGTTGTATGTGGAAAAAACAGGGCAGTATATCTAACGTCTTCTCCCAAATTTATGAAATGCCCAGCCTGTTTGCAAAGGAATTATGTAGTCACCTCTGAACAGAGGGACCAATCAAAGCCTGGACATAATTTTTGTTAAAGAATACAATAAAAAAAAAATAACCGGGCGTGGTAGCGCACACCTGTAATTCTAGCTACTTGGAAGGCTGAGGCAGAAGGATCGCTGGAGCCCAGCAGGTTGAGGCTGCGGTGGCCGCCGGCCACTGCACTCCAGTCTGGGTAACAGAGTGAGACTCCAACTCAAAAAAAAAAAAGAATACAATCTGACTGTTTCCTCCAGCTGCCCAAGATGGTAAAAGGAAAGAAGGCCAAGGGGAAGAAGGTGTTGTGAAGAAGCAGGAGGCCAAGAAGGTGGTAAACCCCCTCTATTTGAGAAAAGTCCTAAGAACTTTGGCACCAGACAGGACATCCAGCCCCAAGGGGACCTCACCCACTTTGTCAAATGGCCTTGGTGCATCCGGCTGCAGCGGCAAAGAGCCATCCTCTATAAGCGGCTGAAAGTACCTCCTGCCATTAACCAGTTTACCCAGCTATTCAGCTGCTGAAGCTGGCCCACAAGAACAGGACAGAGACAAAGCAAGAGAAGAAGCAGAGACTGCTGGCTCGGGCTGAGAAGAAAGCTGCTGGCAAAGGGGACATCCCCACCAAGAGACCACCTGTCCTTTGGGCAGGGGTCAACACTCCCACCAACTTGGTGGAGAACAAGAAGGCTCAGCTGGTGGTGATCGCACATGATGTGGTCTTTCTGCCTCCCCTGTATCATAAAATGAGGGTCCCCTACTGCATTTTCAAGGGGAAGGCAAGACCGGGGTGTCTGGCCCACAGGAAGGCCTGCACCATTGTCGCCTTCATTCAGGTTAACTCAGAAGACAAAGGAACTTTGGCTAAGCTGGTGGAAGCCATCAGGACCAATTACAATGACAGATGTGATGAGATCTGCCATCACTGGGGAGGCAACATTCTGGGTCCAAAATCTGTGACTCACATTGCCAAGCCGGAGAAGACAAAGGCTAAAGATCTTGTCACTAAGCTGGGCTAAATGTACACTGCTGAGCGTTCTGTACATTAAAATAATAAAAATTCTCCTTCAGCCAGTAAAAAAAAAAAGAAGAATACAATCTGATGTTTCAATGTGTTGATTAACTCTGGTTTGTTCTGTTTGGGTCTCAGACTGTGATGGTTAATTTTGTGTATTGCCTTGACTGGGTTAAGGGATACCCAGACAGTTGATAAAATGTAATTCTGGGTATCTATAAAGATATTCCTAGAAGAGATTGGTATTAGGAGCCTTTGAGCAAAGAACATCCATCCTCACCAACGTTGTTGAGGGTTGGTGGGGGTGGCGTCATCCAACCGATTGAGGGCCTGGACAGAACAAAAAGGCAGAGGAAGAGGGAATTCTCTCTTCCATTTCAAGCTGAGACATTCATCTTCTCCTACCCTTGGACCTCGGAGCTCCTGGTTTTTCAGTCTTCGAAATCCAAAATTTATAGTTGCTCCCACCCTATACCCCAGGCCCTGCCCTGAAACCCAGGCCTTTGATCTCACATTGGAAGTCTCACCATCATTTTCCCTGCTGTTCATGACTTTGGACTCAGGCTGAATTGAACCTCCTGCTTTTCTGTTTCTCCAACTTGCAATTGACATATCATGGGCCTTCTCAACCTCCATAATTGTGAGAGCCAATTCCCATGATAAATCTCTTAAACATCATTTATGCTACTGGTTCTGTTTCTCTGGAGAACCCTGACTAATACATAAACATTGCCTAGATTTTCATGCAATGCCTTCTTTTTCTCATAAAAAGAGTCAGAGTCTCACTCTTTTTGAATCAGAGTCTCACTCTGTCGCCCAGGCTGGGGTGCAGTGGCACACTCAGCTTATGGCTACCCCAGCGTCAACCTGCTGGCTCAGGCGATCCTTCTGCCTCAGTCTTCCAAGTAACTGGAACTACAGGCATGCGCTACCACACCGGCTAATTTTTTCTATATTGCAGAGACGAGGTCTCACCAAGTTGTCAGGCTGGTCTCGAACCCCTAGGCTCAGGCAATCTTCTCGTCTCGGCCTCCCAAAGTGCTGGGATTACAGGCTTGAGCCACTGCATCTGGCAAAACAAAGGTTTTTAAAGTAACCGGTAATCTTCATTCACCTACTGAGTACTGGCCATGTGGGAGACACTGTATGAACTGACCGCTCGGATGATTCCTAACAAATGACACGGAACATCTTGTCATGTGACTTCAAAGGACACACATTAGGTGACTATTTTTTATAGCTGGTGCATTTGTCTTTGCAAGTAAGGCTTGATTTCAGAAGGTAAATGATTGTTGGTAAATCAGATAGGCCTGTGCACTTTAAGAATTCAAAAGGGAAATACAAGCAGCCATAATCAATCACACTATAGTCGGTTTTCCACATTTGGGAGCTTCTTGTGCTGCGGTCTCTGGGCTATGAGTGACAAAGGGCAGAGAAGCAGAGAAGGAATTGCTCTTCTGAGGCTGAGCAGTGACCATGGGCTTTCCTTCCCCTCTTTCATTCCTTCCCCAGTGAGGAGTGTCATCCTAGCAGGGTACTCTCGTTCATCTTGCCAGGTTGACTAGGAAGGGCCTGAGATGTGATCTGGCCAGTGAGACATGAGGCAAATTTTTTTGAGGGCAGAGTCCCAGGCTGAAGAACCCTTAGAAGCCTTTGACTGAACAAAGAACATCCACCCTCACCAACGTGTTGAGTGTTGGTGGGGGGGATTGGGAGGGGGTGGCATCATCCAACCCATTGAGGGCCTGGACAGAATAAAATGGCAGAGGAAGAGGGAATTCTCTTCCACCTCGAGCTTCATGTTTCGGGATGTCACCATGTGTGTGAGTTTGCTAGGGCTACCACGAAGTACCAGAGGCTGGGCAGCTTAAACACCAGAAATTAGTTTTCTCACAATTTTGGAGGCTGAAGTTTCAAGTCTAAGGTGTCATCAGGGCTGGTTTCTTCTGAGGCCTCATTGGTTTGTAGATGGCCTCTTCTCCCTCTGTCTTCATATGTTCTTCTCTCTATGTGTCTGTATCCTAATCTTTTTTCTAAAACCAAGGATACTTGTTGGATTAAGGCTGACTTTAGTAATCTTATTTTATCCTAATTAGCTTTTAGAAGACCCTACCTCCAAGTACAGTCATATTCTGAGGTACCAGGGGTTGACTTCAACATATGAATTGGGGGGGAGGTGGATACAATCCAGCCCTAATGCCATCCTTGATGTGACGGCTGGTTCTGCTGCAGCCATTTTGCCACAGCCTAAGGATGAATCCAACACAACACATGAGAGGGGCTGAGCAGGAAAAGAGCAGACAGATACAGAACCAGAGGCCCGAAGTTGTCTGCACTATTCTTCCTCCTGACAAATGAAATGACACATTTTCTAATTTATTAATCCAGTTTGGAGTTGGGATTTTCAAAAACATCCTAATGGAGTGAGACATAAAACACCAGAAGTGAACATTTAAGCAACCAGCGTTTATGGGGCTCCACTCAGGGGAAGAGAGCAGCACATTTTGCTTCTTCCAACACCTGACACTGAGGCTTGCGGTGGGTGGGAGAGGGGTTGCATGGTGAGGAGTTCCTATCTTGGAGGCTTTGATTCCTTTCCCCAACTTGAAGGCATATGTAAGTGACTGCATATGTAAGTGTCTCTGTCAGCCCCCTTGGCTCTGATACTCCCATCTCCATCCTCAGTCTCAGAGGCCGAGGATGCCATGGTGTCCCCCACAACCCAGTTTTGCTGGGCTGTGTGTGAAATGAATTTCTTTCACCTCCTTTTTCCCCCTTGCCAGGCATTGTGTCATACGTACTGGACCAGTAATGAAAGAGGCAAGGTCTCCAAGGAGCAGACATTCTGGGCATTTTCAACGCCCAGTAACGTGGCTGAGTTCGGTGGCTCATGCTGGTAATCCCAGCACTTTGGGAAGCCAAGGCAGAGGGATTGCTTGAGCCCAGGAGTTCAAGACCAGTCTGAGCAATATAGCAAGATCTTGTCAAAATATCAAAATTACCGGATGTGATGGCATATGCTCATAGCCTCAGCTAATCGCAAGGCTGAGGCGGAAGGATCAGTCTGAGGTAGAGGCTGTGGTAAACCGGGATGATACTCCAGCCTGGGAGACAGAGTGGGACCCTGACTCAAAAGAAAAGGGAAAAAGAAAAGAAAAATAACAAAACGTACACAGGTTGTTCTGAAAGCATACAGGAAGGATGTCTTACAGAACTTGGGGTTCAGGGACTAGCCTTAGAGCAAGTGCATCTGCCCTATTCTGCACCCTGCTTCCTACCCTGCCCATGTGTCCAGAGTGGCAGAAAAAGGGAGGGAAATGAGGACTCAATTCAGTCCGCCCCATCTCTCCAGAGTCCACCCCAAGCTGGGCCCTCGTGTAGGAGGACCCCAGTCTGCTATGTCCCTCCTCCCAGGCAGAGTTCTTTCCAAATTTAGTCCCAGCAAATCTCCCGTAAGGTAGGGGAGGCTGCCAGCTCCCGGGGGAGGATTTTAAGCTGTCTGAAGAGCAGAGCTCCGAGGACATCCTGTTACACCCACTGAAACGGTGTCAAGCAGCGGGAGAGGGATGCCTCCAAAAAAGGGTAAGTACCAGGAGGCCTGGGACTGTGCCGGGACAATCTGGGCCCCGCAGATTGCATGTGGCAGTGAGTGTACCGCGGGATCTTCTGGGACAGCTCCTTCTGAGCCTCCCACACCACCACCCGATCACCCACGGGTCCTGAGCTCCTCTCCAGCACTGGTGGGGTGCCAGCAACGCTGTGGCCAGGGAGGAAATCCCCGTGAGCAGAGCTGGCTGTGGAGACCCCTCTGAGTCAAGGGCAGAGCATGTGTTTGGCCGGAAGTCCTGATTCAGAACTTGGAATCTGGATTTTCTGCTAATCTGGTGCTTTTCCTGTGACAGCACAATAATATTGTTTTGGTTGCTAAGAAACCCTCTTTTAATTGAACACTGGGCTGAGTGGCTATAGTACGATAATATACCATGCAGATGTCAAGAGAATAGCACAGTGCCCAAGTGACAGTCAGGCCATTTCTCACAACAGGCATGTCATCATACACAAGTGTCTTTCCAGATTTCCCTCATGGGGCGTGGAGGCACTGATTTGTGATCACAAAGCAAGCTTCTCTCCCCAGGTCTGTGATGCGACCCTGCAGCGGCTGTCTGAGCCTATAACCAAACTCAGCTTTGTTTTATAGGCTGACATTTTGTGGGCTATTAGTCTGAATGAACCACTATCCTAATGATCAGATCATTATAATGGTGCATTAGTTTGATGCAGGGTAATGAAATATTGTTACCTCCATTGGGCTGGTTGTCTATTATGGGCCTTCTCTCATAATCCCTGTTTAACGCAAGCATCCTTCTGGTTTCTTTTGTAGTGAAAAGCAAATACCTGACTGAAGATCTCTTCGGAGAAAGGACTTTCATGTCACTATAAAAGCTAAGAGTAAAGTTTAATACTGCTAATAGTAACTGCTTTCTATTTTGTTTTTTCACAGCTGAGAGACATTGTTTGGCCAAATCTCTAGGGAGAGGTGAGAAAAGAAGTCACATAATCCCAGTTCTGAATAGCCTGATAACATTAATGTATTCTTTTGCTTTGGAGACAGAAAGAGGTTCGTGCATTTTTTGCCAGGAAATTTTCCAGAACATGGTTGCAAGATAGGATTCGTATCTATCTGCTGAGAAATCAGATATAAGTATAGGTTGAGTTGAGGGTGTCGATCAGTGAAACACCTCCAGTAGATGTTTTGCTTCTCACCTTGATGCGCTGATTTCATTGTTTCAAGTGTGGCTTGAACAACATAAATTAGTTCAAAAATTGGCTTTTACAAATATTTTAGTGAGCCAGGCTCAGTGGCTCAGCCTGTAATCCCAGCACTTTGGGAGGCTGAGGTGAGTAGATTGCCTGAGCCTGCAGGTTCGAGACCCACCTGGGCAACTTGGTGAGACCTCGTCTCTACAATAAATCAAAAATTAGCCAAGTGTGGTAGCACATGCCTGTAGTTCCAGCTACTTGGAAGGCTGAGGTGGAAGGATCACCGGAGCCGAGCAGGTCGAGGATGTGGTGGCCAGGAGTGTGCCACTGCACTCCAGTCTGGGCAACAGAGTGAAACTCCAATTCAAAAAAAGAAAAAAAAAATTTAGTGGCTAGAATTAGAGTTGTGTTTTTTAAAAATGGGTATTATCCTTCTGTATTATCCCCCATGAGCAGGAGTCACAGGTAGTATTCCATCTGTGACAGCCAGGGTTCTCTGATTGCAAGTAACAGTAACTCTGCTGACCCTAACCTAAAAAGGTGTTTATTTAAATGATACTGGGTGGCTCATATATCTGGAAAAAAGCATCTGTGCAACAGGAACCCAGAAAGGCATAAACTAGGACACCTAAAGGACATCTAAGTCTGAATACTGTAGCTGCTACTATATCCTGCACTTTTATCAAGAGAGAGAAGTTTGTTCAATTGCTTTAAGTGGCAGCGCCAGAATTTTTATGTGGGAGGGACTTAACAGTGGTAATTTGGTCAGAATAGACCATGGCAAGCCTGCTGCTCATGGTGATTTTATGAAGGAGGGTGGGAGGGGCCTGATGGAAAATTTTTGTGTGATTGTATCGCTTGAAGTCACTTTTTAGGGCCAAGACTACATGCCCGCCTCTTGGTCTATGATAGCTGAATACACCTTGACTGACCATTCCTTCACAATTGGGTAAAGAAGAGCAACAATTCTTATTATCCCTTCTTTTTAAAGCATGCAGGTAAATTCTTATGACACAGGGCTCTAGGAAGTTCCCAAAGCCTCAATATCCAGCTGTTGCTTCTTTCTAGAGTAGTGTTTGCTGCCCCTGGCAGGTACCATTGGTTGTCTACTCAACATCCATTTCCAACTTCCTTCTCAAAAAAGTAGAATTAAAGACATGTCATTGGCTGGACTCAGTGGTTCAACCCATAATTTCAGCACTTTGGGAGGCCGAGGTGAGTGGATTGCCAGAGCCCACAGGTTTGAGTCCAGCCCAGGCAACTTGGCAAGACCTCGTCTCTACAATAAATAAAAAAAATTAGCTGGGCGTGGTAGCAGGCACCTGTAGTTCCAGTTACTTGGAAGGCTGAGGCGAAAAGATCGCCGGAGCCCAACAGGTCAACGCTGGGGTGGCGGTGAGCATGCCACTGCACTCCAGCCTGGGCGACTGACTGAGACTCCAACTCAAAACAAACAAACAAACAAACAAATAAATAAATAAAAACATGCCATCTATTTATTTTGGCATTCTCTCTTTCAGCCAGGCCATATGACCCAATTCTGGCCAAATAAATAAAAGGGAAGTCTGAGAAAGGCTTTATTTTTTAACACAGGTATGATGCTACACACTACGGCAGCCATTTGGGACAGTGGGGACAAAACTGAGGTGGAGGTCAGTAATCTGAACATGGCAGATTTAAGTGATTGATGACTTATTGTCTCACTGAATTTACCAAACCTGAAAACAACTATCTCTAGACCTCTTGCTAAGTGGAATAATAAAAGTCCTTTGCATCCAAACTGTTTGGCTTGGTCCATTCTAAGTCCAGTTTGGTGTAACAGAAATCCCACAGCCTAGTAGCTTATACAACAAACTGAAATGCAGATCTCACAGTTTTGGAGGCTGAGAAGTCCAAGACCAAGGCTTTAGCAGATTCAGTGTCTGGCGAGGGCCCACTTCCTGGTTCACAGATGGTCATTGCTGTGTTCTCATGTAGTAGGCAGGGTGAAACAGCTCTCTGAGGACTCTTTTATAAGGATACTAATCCACCCTCGTAACCTACTCACCTCCCAAAGCCCCTGCCTCCAATATCATATTTGGAGATTAGGTTTTAACATGAATTTTGAAGGGACATATTCAATCTATAGCACCATAGCATCATTGCATCATAGGCATAGCATCATAGGCAGCTGAAGCATCCTAATTCATACATTAAGATGATGCCCAGCTGCCCTCATGAGGACTGGTCCTCATGGGAGTCACCTGTAGAAAGAGGACCACAGATGACACAGATGGAGATTCCTCCATGGGTGCCCCCCCAAATAGAGGCCAGATACGGTCAGCAGCCTCCCCATTCCCCAGGATACTTCTTTGAATCTTTCTCCCTGAGTAGTTGAAAGCTCTTGCTGTCTCTGTTCTCTGTCTCAGCCCCCTTTGAGGTGAGAGATCAGATGAGGATGGAGGTTGATTGATCTTCTCATGGGAGGAGATCTTGTGGGTTCACCCCTTTGTGAAGACTTGGATACTCACAGTTCCAGAAGGGTGGGACAAGAGTGGCCTTGCCTGTCTCCCCAGACTCAGTATCCTGCCTCTCTCTCTCTTTCTTTTTTCTTTTAATTTTTTTATTTTATTTTAAAGATGTAGGGTACAATTCAGGGTTAGGTATACAAATGTTCATTATGCAGGTATCCTTGTTAATGAGGTATGCCCCCACTTCCCCAAGCAGATTTCCACTACTGCCATCCTGCTTCCCCACCCCTCTCCTGGCAGTTTCCCACTACTGCCAATTCTTTTCTTATAGTATTATGATAATTGTTCAAGGTCCACTTATGACTGAGAACATGTGATACTCAGTTCTTTGTTTCTGTGAAAGATCACTCAGTATTATAGACTCTAAGTCCATCCAGGTTGTTGCAAAGTTCATGATTTTGTTCTTCTTTATGACTGCATAATATTCCAACGTGTATACATACCACATTTTTTTTTATCCAGTCCTCTTTTGATGGGCAGCACAGCTGGTTCCATGTTCTTGCTACTGTGAACAATGCTGTGATATACATAAGTGTGCAGGTATCTTTTTTACAGAGTTATTTGAGTTCTTCGGTATATTCCCAGTAGGGGGATTGCGGGGTCATATGGAAGGTCGATTTTTAGATCTTTTAAGAATTGCCACACTGTTTTCCACAGAGACTGTACTAGTTTACACTCCTACCAACGGTGTAGAAGTGCTCCCTTTTCGGCACATCCTCTCCAGCATCTGTTGTTTTTTGAATTATTGATGATAGCCATCCTGACTAGAGTTAGGTAGTATCTCAGTAGTTTTAATTTGCATTTCTTTGATGACTAGTGAGACTGAGCATTTTTTCATGAATCTTTTGGCTGCTCGTACGTCTTCTTTTGAGAACTGTCTGTTCATATCTTTTGCCCACTTTGTAATGGGGCTGTTTGTTTTTTTCTTTTTAGCACGTTTGAGTTCCTTGTAGATGTCAGGCCTTTGTCAGACATACAGTTGGCAAATATTTTTTCCCAGACTGTGGGCTGTCTCCCCACTGTCTTGATGGTTTCTTTGGCTTTGCAGAAATGTGTCAGTTTGATGAGGTCCCACTTGTCTACTTATCTCTTATGGCATGGGTGCTTAGGGTTTTAATCAGGAATTGGTTGCCAGTTCCAATTTCCATAAGGGTGTATCCTGCATTTTCTAAGGTTCTTACAGTTTGAGGTTTTACATTTAGGTCTGTGATTTATTTAGAGTTAATTTTTGTGTATGGGGATAGGTAGGGGTCCTGTTTCAATCTTCTGCATGTGGTCAGCCAGTTTTCCCAGCACCAGGTACTGAATAGGTTTTCCTCTCCCCAGCTGGTGGTGGAGGCTTTGTCGAAGATGAGTTGGATGAGAAATTGAGGTTTTGCTTCTGGAATCTCTATCCTGTTCCATTGGTCTATATGCCTGTTCTTGTACCAATACCAGGCTGTTTTTATTATTGTAGCTTTATAATAGAATTTAAAGTCTGGGAGTGTGATACCTCCTGCTTTTTTTTTTCCTGAGGATTGTTTTGGCGATTTGTGGTCATTTATGTTTCCATATGAATTCCTGTATTGTCATTTCCAGGTCTGAGAAGAATGCTGGCACTGGTAATTTAATGGGTATTGTGTTAAATCTGTAGATTGCCTTGGGTAGGATGGACATCTTAACAGTGTTGATTCTTCCACTCCACAAGCATGGATATTTTTCCATTTGTTTGTGTCATCTTTGATTTCTTTGAGCACTGACTCACTTCTTACCACTTGGCATCTGCCCTCATGCTGGTCCTCACCCTGGTCTCTGGACTAGTCCTAAATCCAGGCAGTAGGGGTTTACAAATATGGCCTTAGATCCCTTTTGCTACTCATGTAGCTTTGACCTTGGGCCATACATATTTGGTTCTAACAACTGTGTTTTATTTGTTTCTGGAACTCAGTTCTGGTTTTGTATACAAATTCTGGAAACTGGATGTTGTCCATTTCCCTGGACAAAGTTCCATCTGGGCAACATGATCAGCAGCCCAGTTTTCTGGGAGCTTGGAGGGGAGCCCTGCAATCATGTAGGGTGGTGGCTAAAGCTTTGCTCCCTACCGACCTTCTTCCCTGGCATTTGCAACTGCTCCCTTGCTTGGGCTTCTCAGTTTCTCTTGTCCCTATGTTTGTTTTTGTCCGTAGAATGAGTGAGCATTGTTAGGCCAACAAAGACCCAAAAACATGGCATAAACAAGTTAGGAGTCCATTTGCTCACATTAAATAGACCTTGACGGGGAGCAATCCAGGACTACCACGGTGGCTTCACATCGAGGGCCCAAGCTCCTTCTATCTTTCTGTTTGACTTACCTTAGGATGGCTCTGACTTCCTCAGTATTATCAGATGACTGAAGGAACTGTCGCGATTATGCCCGTATTTCACACAAGAAGGAAGGAAAAGACGAGCCTCTGTGGAGGAAGAGCTTACTCAGAAATCCCACTCAGTGATTTCACGGACATCTCATTGGCTCACCTCTAGCTGCAGGAGTAGTGGGAGAGGATAGGCTATCACACTGAATAGGGTTAGCATACTGTCACCAAGGAAGCAGGGGAGATTGGATGCTGAGTACCTGGCAATCTCTGTAGCATCTTGCTCTTCTCACCTGTTGAGACAGATGTTGGCTTCTGGCTGGAGAGTTACTTGTGCTTTCTTTCTGCAAACATGGCTCTGCACTAACCTGCTTTCCTTCTTCCCCTTCTGTCCAGCTGGTTGGACGATCCCCTGAGCCTATCCTTCTCTACAAGAAGACCTAATTTCGGGGTCTAGTCTTCTCCTAAAACTTGTATTCAATAATAGTTCATTGGGCTGCCCAGCCACTGTTTGAGCAAGACAGAGCCTGAACACCTCTGACCGAAACAGTGTGTGAATGGTGGTGGGAAGTATTTCTGGGCACACTCATGAGAATGGCATTTACCTCTGCCCAGGTTGACCTTGAGACTTGACCTCTCTAGAAATGGCAAATAGGTCTTAACTGTGTAGGATTTTATTCATGCATGAAGTCTGAAATGACAAAAGTATTCCCATGGTAAAGTTGGAAAGTAAAATTTATGAAAAAAGCCATCTCTGTGATTGAGGCTTCCTGTGTTTATTGTCACCTTCTGCATGTTTCACCCTGTTCTGGTATTGCTAAACATGAGAGAAGCATAGGCTGCAGCCTTCTTCTCACAAAGCTCCAAATACTTCTTGTTCATGAATCACCAGCTATTACTAAGAGAAAACAGATTATTTTCACAAGTTTGCCAAAATGTGAATCACAACATTGGACTAAGAAATGTAGCCCTACCTCAAAAAGAATGAGTTAATTTTCTAACTACCTGTCATGAACGTTGTGTTTCTGACTTTCTAGAGTCTCAACCTTCCAATTGTGGGAAGCTCTGTAGAAGGTGGTGCCTCACTTGTAACTAAGGAAGTTTCAGAGGCCACTTATTCCATCTCTGCACTTCCAGGCAAATGGGGTGTAGGTAGAAGATCTAGGCCTGGGAACCAGATGCCCTTGCCTGGAACTCAAATTTGAGAAACTGAATCAAAGACAGAATGAGAGTTGAGAACTTATGACTGCAGCAGGAGGATGGTGCTGTGCCATCTAGAGGTCGAGAGGGTTCTGAGGGATACTATGACTTTCTTCCTTGTTCCCTTGCTTCCAGTCCATTGGTCATACTTTGTTCTCTTGTTTGTTCTCTAGTCTGGTAGCTATGAGCTACCCAATAGCCTTATGGCAAATTTCTCTACAGCTTAAATGAACTAAAGTTGGAATCTGTGGTTTCTAACAAAGAACAGTCATGGCCCCATATTATGTTATAGTCTTTATCAATATAAGAATATATTCTGTTTTTCCTCAGTTGCTTTTGCCAGGGATTTTCCCCTCCTGGATTTGTCTCTAACACCTCACAGAGGAGGTGGAAGATGCCTGGGTCTTGGAGAAGATATAGAAAAAGGTGTTAAGAGAAAAAGAGCTATGTTAGCAAAGCCACAAAGGCAGGAACAAGCCAGGTACATGAGGCAGTGGAAAGGGCACCTGATTCCAGCAGCAAGTGTGCATCGGGGAATAGTGAAAAGGGGTGGGCATGTCAGGGATCAGGATAGAAATGGTATCAGAAGACAAGCAGAGGAGGCCAAACATAATGCGACAGAAACTGAGGGGCTGAGGAAGATATCTGAATAGAGAAATGACCTGAGGGAAGCAAAGCTGATAATGATTAGGTCAGGCAGAAGGTCTTTGAAAATCTAATTCCTAAGCCTCAGCTTGGGACATTAGATGACAGAATGACACCTGGTGAGACATCCACTGTGTTACACTGCTGCTGTGGGTGTGGTGAGTCATTAATATTATGGGTGACATTTGGGAGCAGGAAGAGACCTCACATGGTGTGGACTTTATTACTATAGAATCGGTCCCCTTACAAAGCTGATGACTCAGAGTGTTTAAACCAGCCTGGACATAGCCTGGATGTCATGGATTTTGCATCCTGGGAGGAAGGATGGATTTGACTTCAAAAGACAATTTAACTTCTATAAAACTCTGAGTCAGTGAAACAAAGAGCCATCCAGATTTGTGAAATATATAACACAAGGCCATCTGCATGTCATAACAATACCTATACACGATACAATATCTATTTTGCATGACTACATTTATACACACAAAGCACAATTTTATGGCTTTCCATGGGGGAACAGGGAGCCAGGAGTGTTGTATGAAGACAAAGGAAATAAATAAATGAGTTGAGACGGGAAAGAAGAAGATGAGATCCAAATACATATTTTTTGGTACTCTTCTATAAAGAACATGAAAAAGTAGAATGCCAGTTTCTGCTTCAGTTGGTAGAATAAATTCCTCAGTTGTCAGCAGTGAGAATCTTATTTTTAAACTCTCCTTATTTTGAAGAATACTAGACTTAGGCTATAAATGTTTCTTTTGTATTGTGGTATTATTATTTATGAAAGCAATCAACATAGAGACATCACTCCTGATACTACCATGTCCTACTAGATATTCACCTGAGTACTCCATAACTTATGTCACTGTAGCCAGAGTTGGTTTTAGCTTGCTATTTCTGGTAATGTTGGAAAGAAAATATAGTTCATTAAAAAAATTGTTTTAGTAGACTTTTCTGGGGGGTAATTTTCTCAAGCAGTTTTTTACAGTTACCTATAGCATCATGGAAACGTAATAATCTCTAAAAGATTGTGTATGCATTATTACACAATATTTTAATGTTAAAAAGAAGAGGAAAATTCTCTCTTTCTCCCTTCCTCCCTCCCTCCCTCCTTCCCTCCCTCCCTCCCTCCCTCCCCATGAGATTAACTCTTTCTTGCCACGTAGGGAAGGCCAAGGTTCCAAAACTACTTTAATAAGCCACCTCAGCTAACTCTGCTTGACTTTATTTAAAAAGAGATATGAAAACGTTCCTGTGCTTCCTCATCCAGATCAGTCACTTTCTTGACTGTTTATTCTTTCTTGTATCTCAGCTCACCCATGAAGGATCACTTGCCTTTTGTCAAAAGGTCATCCTTTAAAACATTTTACTGAAAGTGTGATTCATTGAATGGTTGTCAGTCTGCAAACTGCTACAGTCCACTATAAGTACAGAAAGTGAGAATCCAAAACTCATATAGCAATTTGACATTGCTGCAATATCCAAGTACATAAACAGTGTACTTGACTTGTTGAACATGTTATAACCCAAAAGTTCAAATCTGTGACAAATTGAAAATTTTAAAAATATAAAAACAAAAACCCAGTCCCTCAACAGAGAAAGTTTGAGGCATTGCTTTAGAATTTCCTTTAGTATCTGGTGACAAGCTCTTATTTTTATTTTGTCTGCATTTTTAGATGATTGATACACTGGTTATAAAATTTTCCATCAATAATCTTTTTTTCAGTACCTGCAAGATATTTTCCATCAGTTTTCAGCTTTCAGTGTTATTTTTGAGAGGTCAACTGTCAGTATGCTTTTGTTCCCTTATTGTTTTTAGATTTTTTTTATTTGTCTTTAGTTTTCTGCATTTTCACTCTGATTTATGGAGGCATGAGTCTTTTTATTTACTCTACTTGAAACTTATCATACTTCTTAAATCTGTAATTTGGCACCTTTCATCATTCTGGATGTTTTTAAAGTATTATTTCTTCTAACATTTGGTCTTCCTTTTTCTCCCCCCCCTTTGGAACATCAATATAAGTTATATTAGATATTTAGGTTGTTTTCTATGCCTCTTAATCTTTCTTCTGTGTTTTCTATCTTTTTGTTTTCCTGGTCTGCATTCTAGATAACATTTTCTGATTTTTATTATAGTGAACACTGGGTTGATGATTATAGTTGATCATTTCAATATCTAAAGTCTCTTTCTGGTGCCTCTTGGTTTCTTTTCATGGTATTTTGCCTCCCTGCTTGTCTGGTCATCTTTGACTAAGTTCTAGTCATTGTATCTAAAAATTATTTTTAGGAATAACTAAAAGTCTAACATAAAAGTCCCTTCTTCCACAGTGGGTTTATGTTTGCTTCTGCCAAGTGCTTGCAGTTAGTGCCAGCCTCAGACACTTGAAGTATGAGTTGAGGTAATATAAGCCTGGTGCAAATCTTTAGGAAGGCTTGATTACCTCTGGTTTACTTTTATCCTATGAATGCACCTCTGTGTTGCTAGACTATTTGGGCACCTTTTGTTAACTCCGTACTATATTTCCTCCATCACAAACTTATCGAAATGAAAATACATATTTTTTCCAATTGTCTAATGCTCTCAAGGCAATTGTGCTTCTGTGATTGCTTACCTCACAGGGCTACAGATTCCTTCCAATCTCATCACATCTTTAAGAAAACAGTTTACTTTAGTCAGCAAATTTTGGTTGTTTTCAGCAGGGTGATTGGTTTGTATAATCTCCTTGCCATTCCCCAAAATGGAAAACCAGTTCCATTCATAATTTGGAGCAGAAAAATGACTAATATAAGAAATACTTCAGTAATGTTTAGCAGGAGAGAAAGACCTTTGTAATAAGAGACTAGAGACAGTGGTGTGGAAGAGGAATTTTACTTACTTTTGCCACTCCATGACACAGAACAAAGTTCATGCTTTGAATCTTTGGGTCACTTGGGCACAATGCCACAAATTTAACATGAGGTGGTGTAAAATACAATCCATCAGTGATGATCCATGTAGTAGAATTTGTGAGCATATTTTAATTGGTCCTATATTATATTTTTAAAGCCCATTGAGAATTTCGAAGCATATCAAAACAAATTCCCTCCCCCTTTTTTAGAAGAATCAATCTGAAAGAGAGGCACTTAAGACTGGGTTCCAATAAGATTGTGCAATGGATTGCAAGTTATATGACCAGTTCATTTTAACTTCAGGCCTGGTTCCTTGAGCAAACAAATTTGCCTCAAATGAGTGTTGCCAGAATGTTATATTACATAAATACTAGAACTCTACAGGAATGTCTCTCAAAGAATAACGTACTTACAAATCACATGATGATCTTCTCAAATAGCAGGCTCTGATTTAGTAGGTTGGGGCTGTGGGCAGAGATTCTACTTTTATAACAAGCTCCCACGTAATTCCAATGTTGCTGGCCCTCAAGTCACACTTTGAGTAGCAAGGTTTTATAGCACTCAGAACATTTCTGCTTTCTGCCCCCATATCAAGCCTTTCCACATTTGGGAAAACCTTTTTGTTTAGTAAGAACTGGGATGTCAAGAGAGAAGTCATCTCAATGGGCAATACAATTAAGCATTTCAGCTGATGGCAGGCCCATCTCCTCACAACTGGGATTATCTTTTGGGGGCCCAGAAATGTGGGTAGAGCAGAATGCCTCATGGTCCCTTACAGAAGTAGAACTTCAGACCAAAATCAGTCAGCATCTTCACATTTTAATCTTTCTTCAGACATATTGACGAATGGTTGGTTTTTTCTACTTTTTCTTGTTCTTTTAGGTTAATATTTTTGTTTTTATTTTAATTAATCCTCTCCATCTTAACCCTTGCTTCCTCTAAGAAAACACATTTATTCAAAAAGCTTCATCATTTAGTTAGATAAATAGACATGGGGAAAAAAAAAGGGCTCGGGCTGAAGAACGGTTCCATCCTTCCTACGTAAAGTCAGATCTGCCATTCACAGGGCTGACCAGTCAGCAACCTGCAAATCAGTGATGCATGGGGAACAGAAAAGATACCGGAGGCTGGGAGTGGTAACACCTATAATCCCAACTACTCATGAGACTGAGGCAAGAGGATCACTTGAGGAGGTCGAGGCTGTGGTGAGCTATGATTGAGCCACTGCACTCTAACCTGGGAGACTCTGTCTCAAAAGAAAATAAAAGATACAGGAAGTCTTCTCAGAACTACAGAGATCAGCAGTTTTAAGTCTTGGGTGAGACCTCTTTTTAACCGATTCTGCTAAACTGGGGGCAGGTGGGGTCCCTTCCTTAAAGATAGCTTGTAAGTCAGACAAGTCAGCCAGTTTGTAAGAGTGAAGGAAGTTCTTAAAATAAGACTCTAAATAGTAAACCTAAGCCCTACCTTGGATTCCCTGACCTCTGGAAGCATAAAATTTGAGCAACCCTGGATGAGTGTGGGAAAAAGACTTTGCCAGTGGTGCCGCTGGGCATCAGATGACATCTTGCTGAGCTACATCTCTCATGAGGGGCTGGAAGAGACCAGACATAGGCTAAGTTCTCCAGGAACCAGAGTGCATACCTCCTCCAGACTACCCAAGCAAGTCACCCTGTTCTCCAGCATCACACCCTTCTCTGTCTTGTTGGGGAGTCACTTCTGAGTGAGGTGGTGCTGAGTTTTCAGACTCATAATCATCACCGCATTTAGTCCATTTTGCACTGCTATAGAGAAATACCTGAGGCTGGATCATTTATAAAGAAAAGAGGTTTATTTGGCTGTTGGTTCTTCATGGTTCTGTCATTTGTTGGGCTTCTGGTGAGGTCTCAGGAAACTCACAGTCATGGCGGAATGGAAGGAGAGCAGGCATGTCACATAGTGAAAGCAGAAGCAAGAGAGAGAGAAAGAGGTGCCAGGCTCTTTTAAACAACCAGCTCTCTCATGAAGACCTCACTAATTACTGTGAGAATGACTCTAAGCCATTCAATGAGGGATCTGCTCCCATAACCTAACAACCTCCCACTAGGACCCACCTCCATCACTGGGGAATCACATTTCAAGATGAAATTTGGAGGGGACAGACATCCAAACTATATCAATCACCTAGAACCTTGCCACTCTAAGTGTGGTCCCATGGACCGGCAGAATCAGCATCATCTGGCTGCTGCTAGGAATGTATCTTCCCAGGCCTAACCCAGGACCTCCTGAATCAAAATCTGAATTTTAACAAGATACTTTGATGGTTCATATGCACACTAATGTTTGAGAAAAACTGTCCTGGAAAGCAGATATGTTGTTCTAACTGAAGATGTTTTTCTCTCCACCAAGCTTGGAAGCCTGACCCATGGCCTGGCCAGGAAAGCGGATAAGGTCTCTGAGTGAACACATTCCTGACCTAGGAGGATTTTTCAAGGAGACCCAAGGTTCTGGTTTAACAGTGTTTACATGGATACATTCTCCTATTCCAACTTGAGAGTTTGGAGTTGCCTGAATTTTTTACTTTCATATAATGAGATAAATATATGATCTTGGATTCTCTTCCTCCCTCTTCACTAGACTGTTCCAGAAATAAAGAGTCATCCATAAGCCTTAGGGGAGTTGAGATGAAAACTTTTGGAACATGAAATTTTGGTCCAAATGGGATTTTTGCTGGTGTTACTAATTAAGATTCACTTTAAAACTAGGCCAGCCCCATGCTCTCCAGTTGGCAGTCTGTTTAGAATCCCTCTGTAAACACGCAGTGGCTTGTACAAATAGGGAGGCTTTACTTTCCCATCATAAAGAGGGCCTGAAATAAATCCCAGACAACTCTAGAAGTTTGTCTTTGCCATAAAAATAGTGGAATTCATTGAGAGCTGCCTCCCTGTACTCAGACAGGATACAGGCTGGCCAGCTAATTAGCCATGAGAACCAGCTGGTGGTGGGGTTCACTCTATTCAGGCTGCGGAAGGGGGGCCAATCTTAGCTTTGCTTTCCAGGACATTCAAAGCTTTACATTTAGGTGATGCTAGGATTCGTATGGAGTAAACGAGACTGCCTGGTTTTCAATTAGTGACCCTGAGCAGCTCCAAAGCTTCGCATGGCTGGTGTCTGGGACCAGCCTCTTTGAGACAGATTTCAGACTTGTCAGTTTCTGACTTCTGTATTGTTGACTGAGAGAAAGATACGCATTTCATACTTTTCTCTTTTACAGACTCCAGAGGAGGAGATCCTGTGGGGCCACATAGCCTGAAAAGCTAAGTAGCTCGATAGAACTTGGACTGGAATAGTCAGAAGTGAGCAATCTGCATCAGCTCAGTGCTTTGAATATTGTGTGAGCAATAACTGTTGAGTGAATGACTGAGCAATTGATTCTTCATTGGTACAAACTAACTGGATTTGCCTTACTCCCCTTCTGAGCTAATCTTTTTTGAGGAAGAGACCCCACTTGTCCTCAGTTGGTTATGTTTATCTCTGTATATGAATAGGCCAGACCAGTGCCTAATATGTAGTAGATTTCTGATGAAATTTGTGGAATATATGAATGGCTTGGACCATTCACTTCTTGGAGGTAACTGTTGAAACGGTGTCCATTTTGCATCACTTAATTTTTGCATTTCTGTTCACTTTACTGCCTACAAAGTCCCTATGATACTTTCCTACTCTCTTGAAAGGGTCGTCCAATACCCAAGTTGATCAAAGTTCTATTGCTTGTGTTAAGGCATTTATCTATCAAGGCAGGGCATGAAGATAGGGTGTGAAATCCAGTTGTATCAGTTCCACACTTCACTTAAACAGCAGTTACAGGAATTTTCACTTGGAAATTTGTTAAGAGCTGATCTAAGTGAGTACAGTACATCTCATCAAGTTGCAACCAATTTAATTTAGCTATTCAGCACTGCTTAGGTGCTGTATAAAGACCCATGTGTCCACACATCAGAATTACTTAGATAAAGCAGCCATATGAGGGTGAGGTTCTTAAATTCTTCCCAATCACTTTTTTTTAAGCTAAGGCAGTGACTGAGGCTGACTGCAGGAGTTAGGGAAAAAGTAAAGGGCATCTAACGGAGCAGGAGGGGACACTTGTGTGCATCTCTTCCTAAGGTCTGGAAAGCAGGCAGAACTCAGGTTCCCATAGTGCTGTGTGCTTCTTGTTGAGCTGTTCCTCCTAGCTATATCCTTGGCAGAGAAAGTGAGTAATCCTTTTAGCAGTAAGAGCTATACTCTTGGTAAGAGTTACACTCACTTTCCTTCTCAGGTTGGGATAGTGACAAGATATCTTAATACAGCAGTGACTTCATTCAATTTAGTGGTGTTCTGATGGGAGAAATAATTTCTTTCTGACCCTTGAAAAGCCAAAAATCCCTCCATATTTTCCCTCTAAATCTTTCCCACCCAAGAGGTAAGAGGACTTGTTCAACTTAGTGAGGGTGTCTGGGGAAGAGGGCTATCTGGTCTTCATCTAGGTTCAGGAAGAGAAAGAAGTAACACATTGCTAGCTGTGGGGTCTTGAGCAAGAACCTCAGCTTCTCTGAATCTCGGGTGGACAGGTTCTGATTACTCAGTGGGTAATTATTAATAGATCCCATAAGGTGTACCTTGCAGTATTGTTGTGAAGATTAGAGACATCATCTTTAGTAAGCCACAGCTTTTGGCACACAGTAATGACAATTGCTGCCACTGTTGAGCACCTGCTATCATTCTGACCTAAGCATTTAGAACTAATCATACAGGTTGCAAAGAGAGTTATCATCCTTAGGTGCTAATCTGAATACCGTTTCAAAGGAGGAGAGATGCAAATTTTTCTTTACATTCACTCAGCTTTCTCCAGAACTCTTCACCTGTGTTGCAACAAGAGACAAACACAACCACGACCCGTTCTGGGGTGCAGCATCAGTGCCTCCTTACAAGAACTCACTATATTGGGATAATACTCCACATGTATGTGTGTGTTTTGAAAAATTACCTAGATAATTCTATGCTACTTGTTGGCTTAGAATCACCATCCAGAAAGTCTCACTGCTGTGTTAATATATGCAAAATCTTTGTAGAATTTACCTTCCCTACAAGGTTCTTTTTACAATGTCCAAATCGTAGAAAAGTTGCAAATACAGGATATATCTCCCCCACCCCGGAAGCACTTGAGATCAAATTGCTGACCTAATACTCCTTGATTTCTGAATGCTTGAGTATGTATTTTCTACAACAAATACATTCTCCTACATAACCACAATGCAACCATCTAAAATATAATATTAAAAATAACACATTTCTTCAATCTAATCCTCTGCTCTGACCTCATTCTAGTTTCACCTATGATCCCAGTAAGGGCCTGGATAGCAAAAGGACCAAATCCAGAGTCATGCATTGCATTTAGTTTGCATGCCACGTTAGTTTCTCAGTTTAGAGCCATTTCTCAGTTTTTATTTGACTTTTAGGACCTTGGCATTTTTGAAGAATACAGGTCAGTTGAATGTAGAATGTTCCTCAACTTGGGTAGGTCTGAGGCATTCTCATGATAAAATTTGTTGGTATTGTATTTTTGGCAGAAATATCACAGAGGTGATGCTATGTTCACCTCAATGCATCCTACCAGAAAATATACAATTGTCCCACTGATGTTGAGGTTGACTTTGATACCTGATTATGGTGTCTGCTGGGCTCTTCCACATTAAATTTATTCTTTTACCCTTTGTAATTAATAAGCATTTTGAGTAATCAGAAACTACACAGAAGGGATCCAAAAAATTCAGAATTTGTTTATAAAAAATACATATTTATTCTTACATGTTTAAACTTCAGTCACCTTCAAAGTACTTTCTGTTTGATGCAATCCACGAAGACACTTTTTCCATGCTCAGAACAGTTTTTGAACTTGTCAATTTTGATGTCTTTTAGTGCTTCTGCCATTTTTTGTTTCAACCCTTCCACATTGAAAAATGTTTCCCTTTGAGGAATTTTTTCATCCAGGGAAACAAAAAGAATCACTTAGGGTGAGATTGGGTGAATAGGGAGACTGAGGCGCAGGGGTCATGCCAGTTTTGGTCAAAAACTGCTGAACACAGTATAGCGTGGGCAGGTGCGCTCCTAAATCACTCATTATGAAATGGGCAAACACATTGAAAGAAACTCCAAAAAAAATTCACCGAAGCTGAACTCAGCCTCTCATGACAACACTAGCTGGTTGCACTGAAGTCCATGGGTTCCTAGAACACTTACCTAGCCAGGTAAGCACCCTATAAGGGGCCCACCCTCCAAAAAAAAATTCAATTTTTGGATCCCTCTCATACACACACATTTATGTGCAGACACATACACTTTCTTCTATATGTATAGCTATATCTTTTTGTCCCTTTATCCATCTGTTTGGAATATCCCAAGAAATCATATCAATACCTCCAGTGCTAATTCTTTTCCTCTCCTCACCTATTCGTAATTTCCTTCTTTTGACAGTGAAAAACTTGAATCCTTAGCACGTTTGCTTTTTTATTGTTAGCACGTTTGCTTATTTAATCAGTCCCTCTGTGTGTATCCAGTGCCCACTGAAGCCACCCCCACACAGACACCTGTTCCTTCCACCCAGACTCACCCCTGGGCTACATCACCACTGCTGCCCCTTCATTGAGGACACCTTTCTGCCCTACCTGAGCTCTGACATTCTTTGCAGATGACCCTTTTGAGCAGATGTACTACTCATCCTCTTTGGCTTCTTCACCACTCTGGGCCACTGTGGTCCCCTCCCTCCAGCCCTCGCCCTGCCCCTCCCCTCCCCCAACAGCTCTAGGACTGCATAATGCAGGAAAGGGAAGGGAAAGGAGGAGTCATGCCACATTTTTATGATCTGGATTACAAGTCTGTCCTTAGTTTGGAAAATTAGGCCAGGCCCGGTGACTCGGTCTGTAATGCCAGCACTTTGGGAGGCTGAGGCGAGTGGATTGCCTGAGCCCACGGGTTTGAGACCAGCCCAGGCAACTTGGCGAGACCTCATCTCTACAATAAATCAAAAATTAGCTGGGTACGATAGCATGTGCCCGTAGCTCTGGCTACTTGGAAGGCTGAGGCGGAAGAATTGCTGGAGCCCAGAAGGTTGATGCTGGGGTGGCTGTGAGTGTGACACGGCACTCCAGCCTGGGCGATGGAGTGAGACTCCAACTCAAGAATAAATAAATAAATAGAAAGATTGTCCAGTTAGTTTGCATCAGCTCCATATCTGAGCTGGCTTCAACCTCATCTCTAGGACAAGACAGAAACCCCAGCACTACATTAGGATGCTCTTGTTGTGGTCCTGGTGAGATCACATCCTCTGCATTTTCTCTAAGTTGAGCACCAGGAACAGAGGTTTCCTTCTCAGCTACACATTGTTCACCAATCACATTTCAATTGCTCTTGTTACTTTTCCCTCTTCTATGCTTCTGCTTCCCAAATCCAACAGCCAGTCAAGCAACAGAACTTTCACAACCTTTCACTTACTCCTGCTGACACAGTGAGGAAGGATTATAACTTTAGTTTTAGGTGAGAAACAAACAACAACTATAACTCCATTCCAATTTGTGTTACCTAGAAGACTTCCATTTCGCTCAACCTCTCTTTCATCTCTGGTTGGTTCCTGATGTCTCACTACAACTATCTCATTCCTAAAGAAATGTTCCGCCTTTATTGTTATTTTAAAATGTTTGCCAGGTATGGTGGCTCACATCTGTAATCCCAGCACCTTGGGAGGTAGGAAGATCACTTGAGGTTAGGAGTTCAAAACCAGCTTGGGCAACATAGCAAGACACTGACTCTGCAAAAACATTTTTTAAAATGAGCCAGCTGCAGGTGGCACGTGCCTGTAGTCCCAGATACTCAGGAGGCTGGGGTGGAAGGATTGCTTGAGCCCCCAGGAGTTTGAGGCTGCAGTGAGCCAGGACCACGCCACTGCATTCTGGCCTAGGCAGCAGAGCAAGACTTTGTCTCAAAAAAAAAAAATCACCTCTTTTGGGTGGGTGATTTAAGCATCCAGGCTTCCCCACAACCTTCTCCCCCTGGATGCAAGGACACAAGTTATATAACAGTGAGGCTGGCCTCTTACCGAAGTCACTGTTCCAGGTCACATTTCTGCTTTGCTGCCCACCAGCTTCCTGTTTCTTGGCAATATTACTCATTCCTTTGAGAACAGTATTCTTACTCTTAAAAGTATGGTCCCAACTCCTTGTGTTCAGAAGTGTAAAATCAAAGTAGATGCTTGGTAAAAAGCTTCCCACAATAATAAGAACTTTTGACTGTTGTCTTCACATAATTTCTTTCAAAAGCATCACCATGAGTGTGAATGCAGGCTATGCCGCCAGAAGTGGGAGGAATGGTATTTACAAAGTCCTCTCAGTTGTTGACGTTGGCTTCCTGGATTTTTTTTTCTTTTAAACAAACCTTAATGGAACAAATGACATGACAAAATACTCTGAAAGCATCTGAAACACGCGATCCGCCTACATACGCCTCCAGATATTATCACGACAAGTCTGAATGCTTGTTTGCAGTGGGTGTCTCTGGGGCTGACTCATGGCTCCCACTCTGTGCTCAGAACCCCAAGTTCACTCACACCCCCTCGCCTGCCTCTTGATGTAATCGGCCAAGGCAAAGCGAACACCCTCTCAACTGCTCCGAACCCCTGCAACTCTCTCAAATGAGTTTGGTTTTTGAATGGTGCCTGGAGGGAAGAATTTCCTAGCACTTGATTTACATTATTTTCCTGCTGTGCTTTAGATATCATTTTTAAAATTCCATTCACACCATGAGAGGAAATAGTTTCAAGAAAATAAAGGGGTTGGAAATCTATCTCCTCTGCCTACTCATAATTCCCACTCTGCCCTACTGTCAATGAATCAAAGAGTCGGGCTGCCAGACATTACCCAGAATGGCCTTCTTTGGAGGTGTCAAGGATGATATTTTCAGTACACAGTGCAAAGGGGATGTGACTCTTGTAAATGGCTTCATTCTTCTCTCCTTATAGTCAGGAACGTTGCCTCTCAGAGTTGGATGGAATGTGTTTAGCATGTTGGGTGTGCATTCTTAATTGTCATACTGTAAGCCATTGCTTACAGAGAAATCTGGATGGCAAGATATAGTATGGTTGGTGATAGAGAAGGTGTTGCAATTTGGGGTTTACCTGAAAAGGAGGGCAGATTCACCCAAAGCCCTTTCTCAATTTGGGAAATGCAGGACATTGAGAAAACCAGTGCTTGGAGTTCCTCAGGGAAGCTGGGTCCTTAACGTCATAATTTTCACAAAGCTAAACTGATAGAATCTGTAGACAGCAAAGTGCTTAAATTAAATCCAGCTCAGTCAAGTGTGTCTGGAGAGTCCCTTGCAGAGATGCTTAGAGAAATGATCAATATGGTCTGATCATGAGTCTTAACAGGACTGATTTTCAGACTGGTATGGAGGGAAAATGACTATAGTTTACCTGCCAATGACAGTATGTGTATTTGATGGGTAAACCTGCTCCCTGCTGTGGACAGGGAGGATGGGCCAAGCTGCCCTAATGAGCTGGTCCGGCAGGAAGGACTCATCTGGGCCATGTGATATTCCCACATTTCCTTATTGATAGACTGAAGGGTCTGAGGACATTTTTTTGTCCCTATTGTCTATTTATTTGATGTACCTCCTAGAGCCTTACCATACCCATCTGTGGTGGAAAAATGATGTCATATGAAGATGTGGAAAATCAGTTCGGATAAACACAAGCCCATCAAGGTGGATTGACTAAAGAAAATGTGGCACATATACACCATGGAATACTACTCAGCCATAAAAAAAGAACAAAATCATGTTTTCTGCAGCAATGTGGATGCAGCTAGAGGCCATCATTCTAAGTGAATTATCACAAAACAGAATATTGCCTGTTCTGATTTATTAAGTGGGAACTAAACACTGAGTACATATGGGCATAAAGATGGGAACAACAGACACTGGGGACACCTAAAGTGGGAAGAGAAGGAAGGAGGCTGAAAAACCACTTACTGTGTACTATGTTCACTTATTTGTGTGATGGGTTCAATAGAAGACCAAACTTCACTATCATGCAATATGCCCATGTATAAACCTGCACATGTACCCGCTGAATCTAAAATTTTTTAAAAAAAGAATAGGCTGGGCTCACACCTTTAATCCCAGTACTTTGGGAGGCTGAGGTGAGAGGATTGCCTCAGCTCACGGGTTTGAGACCAGCCCGGGCAACTTGGCGAGAACTCATCTCTACAATAAATAAAAAAATTAGCCAGGCATGGTGGTGCATGACTGTAGTCCCAGCTACTTGGAAGACAGAGGTGGAGGGATCGCCTGAGCCCAGCAGGTTGAGACTGTGGTGGCTGTGAGCGTGCCACTGCACTCCAACCTGGGCAACAGAGTGAGACTCCAACTCAAAAAAAAAAAAAAAAAAGAATAAACACAAGACCTGACCAAGCAGTTGATAGTCATCTACCATCATTATATCGGCTTCTTAAATATTCCTCTCACTGGTTACCCCCCAGTGCCCTACATTTCTGTCACCGGGCAACACTTTCAGTGTTAAGATAGTGAAGGTGTTAAAATGCACTCTGGGTCATGTAACACAATCTTCACGCTTTATGATACTATTTTAATCGATCTCTTTAACCAGCCAAGATAAACCTCAAAATAATAACAGCAGGGAACTAGGCACTTCTTGGTCTGAGGAAAGAAAGTGAAGGCCTATAACCGGATTGGAAGATGTCAGTCTTCCAAGACAGATGCTCTGAATTATTATCATCTCCTGAACAACTGGCTTCCTGCCTGCTCTCCTTGGGCCTAGGCACTACAGCTTCAGGCCTTCCCTAAGATCACATAGTGAGACACACAAGATGAAGTTTCATGGAGCTGTCTCCCTCTCTTCTGCCCCATCCCTCTCTTGGAGTGCTTCTTGGCACGGGGTACACACTGTTAGTGATAGAGTGTTTCACCAAAGTGCTTAGAAATATACTTGAACTTGAGGTTTCTAATCTCGAGCAGGAAATGAAAGCTAAGCAGAGTGATGAAAGCTCTTTTGGAAGGAGAAAATGTTCCTGCAGCCACCTTCTACCTGCCAAGCCCAATGCTGTTCTTCGATGTGTGTGACAGAACTCAATAATCACGTATGACTTTCTGTGCTCAGGCCCAACTCCCAGTAGAAAAGTCTGTTGTGGATCTGAGTAGGAGTTTGGTAACATTTTGCCCTTGGGGGTTTGTGTGAAGGGAAATATCATGCAAAGTCTTTTTTAGCTCTGACTTCTGTGATTCTATGGAAACAAGACAGTGGTGCTGAGAATCCGATGAAAGATAGAAGCGCTAAGACGGTGAAGCTTTGAGGTCGGAAGGGAGGGAAGGCGGGAGAAGGGATAATAGGATTTGTTTGAGACTCTACTTGGCTATTCACTTTGTCTCTGGACTCTGAAGTGGGGGCTTTTTTAATGGGCTGTTGATTTGGATCTGAGGGAGACTTATTTGTTGTGTTTAGAGAACAGTTTTGGACAAGAGACAGAAAGGGTGTCTGGATGTCCTATTGTCTGGCATTTTCAACCTTGTCTTGCTAATAATGTTTTGGTGTTTCTCTGCCCCGTGTGGAATAATGGAACCATAAGACAAGATTTAATTTGAATTGGGTTTTCCATTTATTGCAATCGTGTGATGGAAAGACCACAGAGACTCAGAAATTCAGTTCTGGGATTGTCTGCGTGCACCAGTCTGAGACCAGGATGCATAGCTCTCCCCGTCTCCATCTGTGACACGGACTGCATCGTCGAGATGCACACTGCATTTGTGGCAGATGGCCAGCGTGCTCTCAGAGTTCAGAGTAACTGTATGGATATTTACATATACACAAACATACCCGGAGCAGCTGTCTGCCTGTGCCTCTCTTCCAAAATGGGAGACAGGGCCCCCTAGGTCAGCAGCCCCAGGCCACTGTCACTCCTTTCCCTGTATATCTTTCTGACAGTGACCTTCAAGGTGGAAGGACCACAAGACTAGCCTCTCTCCGGCCTGTTCTTATCTCTTTCTAAGGGTCTAAGAAGTCATCTTTCCCTCTTTGATCACACTAAGTTGTGCAGGTGGGGAGACAGATTGGAGATGAAGAGGGCTCAGGACAAAGGATAGTTATCGATCTCAGTGAATTTGAGACTCCAACGAGTGTAGCCAGATGCTCAGTCCAGCACCTTGGTTTGAACTTCAGAAGACCAACTGGAATTAGCCCAGCCTCCCTTACATTCATTTGCTTTTTTCCACACCAGTGTAGCTCGATGTTAAATTATCTGATTAAAAAATAATATGTGACAAGAAGCTGTGGCAAAAAGGGACCTTTATCTAGGATTGAATACAAATGAGACAAATTGATGAGCGTTTTACTCAGGAATTTAATAAAATCTAGGTAGATCCTGTTAATAGGAAAGTTTTTAAAGGTGTTTAACAAGTCCTTGCTCATCAATATCCTCCTCTAAAAGCATTCCAGGGCCTGGGTTGCTGTCGCCCTTTGTGCTGAACATGCATGCTTGACAGCTGGTGTCCCTTCTAGGAAGTCAACGGGCAAAAGTAATGACATTGGTGCAGGTATGCATATAAATGTTGGCTTGCTGAAATCCCTGCTCAAACAATGAATACCTACAGAAATGGCTGGGCCTTATTGGCCAGCTGGTAAACACTTTTCTATTTCTCTAATATACATATATATACCTTTTCCTCCCCTACTACCTTTAGTCTTTTCCCCATGAGACACTCCTATCACCTTCAGTATCTGAGAATCTTGGGAATTTAGTCAGTCCCAAGAGGTCAGTTTTAATTCCAAATATCAGGCAGAGAAAGGAATAGGGAGTCTGTTCAGTTGTCCAGAACTGCTGCTTCTATGCCCAGAATGAGGTAGCTATCACCTGGAAGAATGATCCTGCAATGTCTAGTGGATGTTCCTCCTCTGCTTGGGGAGCACAACCTGGATCCCCTGATAATATCTCAGTTGTATAGTCAATAGTGATGACCCATCATGTTCATACTCCCAAGCATTTGTTCCAACATGCTGCACTGTGCTAGCCTGGTGGACCTGGCAGGTCCTTGAGCATGAAGCCCCTTGGCTGAGCTCTGGTCACCAGCACAGACCCACTTCCCTCTTGTAAACTTTCTTTCGGGATTCTTGATGTCTTTTCCAGCCACAGTCCACAGTCAGAGTTCCCTAGTCCATTTCAAGCAATTTCTTTGATCTTCTGAATTGGGCAGCCAAGGCCTAGGCTTCCCCTGGAAACTGGCACAGCTCCTGTGCAGAATTCTGTACACCAAGGGGCTCCTGGAAGCCTCCCTCCAGCCACAAACGTGTCTCTTCTGGATTTTCCTCTCACCTATGGGTACCTGCCAGCTCTACAACCATATAACTAAGAGACACAGCTCAAGTTGTTCTTTTCCTGAGTGCAAATCATCTCAGTACTTACTTGTCTATAACTAGGGAAAGAGAAGTGGCTGAGCACGGGTTTAAAACACTCTGCCTTTCTCAGTGTCCTGTTTTGGCCATAAAGAATGAAGCAGAACTAACCCGACTGAGATATGGTATTTGCATTTGGAGTGGAGTTGCACATCAGCATGTTCACTGTGCCACTAAATTCCACCCATGGCAGACTGCTTGTCCTTGTCTAGGCAGGTCCCAGATGTCCCTGATCCTTCCTTCTATAACACACTCCTCATCCCTCCACCAGCTGTCACAGTCCTGAGGATCTCTGGTGTCTACTTCAGTTAGTACTGTCTTTGGGGAGCCACACCGAAGCTTTCCATCTGCCTGTGAACTGGTTGTGGTACCCTCTTCTGGCTCTCTACTTATTTTGCACCATGAATGCCCATTCTGTTCTTGTCTAGACACAGTAAAACAGAATTTCTTTGAGGAAGGGGCATTGTTTAACTCATCCAAGTCCCTCTCCACCCCCTGCCCAGCTCAAATCATCTACCACACATTATGCACCTGGTGTTGTGCAAATATTTGACTCCATGGACTGAGGGCAGTACAGGCAGCAGAAAAGGGATCGAAGTGATAGAAAGCCATGTGGAGCTCCAAGGTCTGAGCAAGCCCAGTGAAATCTGAAGCCGTGTCATGTTTGGTGTGCTAGAATGGCATTGTATTGCAGAGGACACAGGAGACAACAACAGTCTCCTGTATTAATGACAACAGTCACAATAGCTACCATATTAGAGACTTTACTTCCATGATCTAATTTCACCCACACAAGAAATCTAGTCAGTAAGTATTATTATTTCTGATTTTCAGATGAACTAGAAACTCAGAATTTGTGGCTAGTAATTAATTGCAGAGCTGGGATTCAAATGCATGAGTGACTGTGATGATTCTCCTGCATCAAATTGCCTCCACTGACCTCCTTGGTATGCTATTGTTAAACAGCCTCCAAGTACTTGTATCCCAATACTGGGCTCTGCAGTCAAGATAGTGACTCCTAGCCGGGCTCGGTGGCTCAGCCTGTAATCCCGCGCCTTTGGGAGGCTGAGGTGAGTGAATTGCCTGAGCCCGTGGGTTCGAGACCCGCCTGGGCAAGCGAGACCTCATCTCTACAATAAATCAAAAAATCAGCCGGGCGTG